>VZRZ01005105.1:925-74878 GCA_013398175.1 Climacteris rufus | reverse complement strand
GCGGGTGGCGCGCGTGCGCGCCAAGAAACACAGTCCCTCAACCTGTTCCGTGGGATTAATGGGAATAAACCGCGTCTTCCGTCCCCGCTGGCTGCTGTGTACGCCGGGGAAGCTCTGGGGTGTTGGGCTGGGAAAGCCGCTGGTCGCTGTCGGCCTTTCCGCCGAAATCTTGCTTTCCTCTGGGAGTGACGGGCAGAGAGAAGAAATTTATTAAACCAAATATCCGCAGTAAATTTCTGCCTGAGCTTGCATATATCTACTAAGACGCCACCTGAATTGATGCTTCATTTTAGCATCCAAGTTAAGCTGGTTGCTATGGCGTAAAACATTAACTAAGGCACTTAGAAAATAGGTGCATATTTTCATGCAAAACCCATGTCATTCTTTTTATTGTAACTTGCAAGTAATTACTGTTAAGGGGCACTTTTTTTTTTTTAATCAAATCGACTACAACCAGCCATTTCCAATTACACTTTACTTGGAAAGACTTGTGAAGTCTCATCATCAAGGTGCTAAGAGCTCCGTTTTTAAAAGTTATGTGCACTCATTTTTGTTATTTATGAAAGTCCTGGATGTTCAATACTTCTCACTGAGAAGCCCTGAGGCGTGAGTTACAGCTAGCAGACAATATTTGTAATGACGCTGCTTATCATGGCTTCTGCTGTATCGCAGTGTTACAGCATTTCATGGAATACAGAGTTCAGTCTCAATGAGGAAGAGCAAGATTTTTTTACTCAAGTACAAACCTATAGCTAATTGTTAGGCTGGTTTAGGTGTGTGCCCACCAACCCTGATTATGGAGTAGAGCCCCCAGGAACTCACTTAGTGAAACAATACAAAAATACATTGCTTACAGTAAGGACCAGAATTGATAATGCAAAGGACTGGAAGATAAAGAGAAAATAATGACGTGACATTGGTCAGTGTAATAAATAGTAAATTCTTGCTATTGAGACTTAACTGCTGCTGAATCAGTAAAGAACAGTTTAAAAAGTGTTTAGAAGGAGAACAGTGGGAATGCTGACCAGGAATTCCTCCAAAGGACAAAGAAAATGCAAAGATGTTTGTTTGACAACCAGTCAGTGGATCACTGGATCTGAAAAGAAGGGCTGTTCAGAGAGGAGCTGTCTTTTCACTGCCAACTGACAAGTCATAGATGTGATTCTTCTTTAGAGGTAAGGACAACAGTTTGCTTGATGTGAAAAGGAAAACTGGTCCTGGGAAGTTAATTCAAAATGTGATATCGTTGAAGCAGTAAACTGAGGAAATTACATTTGCTGAAGTTCTCTGGATGAGAGGGTCTAGATCACATTTACCAAGATCTGAAAATGAGAAAAAATTTAATCAGTAAATTGAGACATAATGTTTATGGAATCTAGGTGAGAGTTTTAGTTCTTTGGATGAAGAACTAAAGATAAGAAGAACTAAAGAAGAAGATGAGTTGTGTATTAGAGAAGTTATTTGTGGAGAAAAAGTCTTAGCCTTTTTATGCAAGAATCTAGAGAAAGCATTGTATGGTAGTGTCACTAGAAGTGGTTGAGAAGCAGAAGTTACTGGATGAAGAGTATTTTGTTTTAGTCATACCACGCTTCAATAGAGTAATATACAAGATGTGAATGAGACACCAGGATTTCAGTATGGACAAAAAGATTGATATAGATCTGTGTGTTCTCATCACAGTAGCTGTGCTAAATTTGTAGAAAATACAAATACAGAGTTAATATATACAGGTCCAGAGATATGAAAAGGTTAAAGAGGCAAACTTATTCATAGAGGGGGATAAAGATACTCATTCAAGTACAAAGATTGCAAAATATGAGCTAGGGAAAGGAAGGCATTCTAGAAGGAAAAGCTGTGGCCAGCTGCATAAGGGACAAGTGAAAAGTCAGATGTGAATGAGTCCAGACTAAGAGAGGTGGGAGGGGACAGACAAGGTACTGGATAAAGGAAGTGGTCTAGAGAAAGCTGATTTGCTGGTCTCGCCACCAAAAGACTGCTGACTTCTTGTTTTTTCCCCACTCTGGACAGACCACATACTTTAGAAGTCATAGCCTGATTCACCCTGCTCAGGGAGTTTATTCCCATTATTAATTCCCAGGAGATGACCCCTGGTGATAATAATTAAACAGTGCCAGGTTATGTTCCTGGGCTCTGGAACTCTGTCTTTGGTATTGCATTGCTATTGTCTACAATAGTTTCAGCCTATGTCAGACAATTGCCTGGCATAGTTTGAGAAGTTAGCATCAATCACCTTGGGACTGTTGCCAGTAGGTGGTTTGGAGATGGCCATGCTGTGTTGGAGAGTGGGAGGATTTTAAAGCAAGGACTCTGGCCAGACTCCTTGAGTTGTCTGCATACTAACTCTACTGGAACTTGTAAGTTCTAATAAGGTTTTTGCTAATTCCACTGAGAGTTTATCATAAACACTTACTATTAACTTTTTAAATTTAATTGAAATGTGTCACAGAAATTTCCAAAACAAGAGTTATAATAATGTGTGGTAATTAGAGCTTTCCTCGCTCGCTCTCCTGTCTTTCAAATAAAACCCTGTATGTACAAAATGTCTAAAAAAATTAGCTTATACTACAGTTTTCTTTGGAAAATCAGAAAACCCAAATTTAAAATTATGCTGTAAATGCACTCCCATAATCTCAGTGTAAAACTTTTGGATTGAATGATCCAAGTTGTGTCAAAATGCCTTGGCATTTTGAAGTGAAGGAAACATAAGGGGGCATGCAGAAGAGAAGCAACATTGGCCTAGGACTGTTGCCTTCAGGCAGTTTGGATGTGGCTGCTGTGTGTCAGAGAGTAGATGGTGACAGGGATTGTGGCTATTTGACTTTCTCTCATATAGGGGGTTTATGAGATGTTAACCTTTGAAAAAGTCAGACATGGTCTGTGCTTGCAGGCTGTGCAGTGGGGTCTGGGTGAATTGCTGAGGTCCTTCAGGAGTCTCAGACATGTCCTCTACTGGCACTTGAGCTGTCTGATGTGCCCATGAAGACCCAATTGAAAAAGTGGGACTCTTCTCTAGAGGTTTCAAGGCAGAAGTTTTAAGGTGAGTACAAAACATCATGTGGTGTGTAGGGAAGACCTTGTGCTCTTGACCTCCTGATACTTTTGCCTGTTCTCTCCCATACCCTAGATTAAAATGGCCTCATCTGTGCAGATGACAGCAGTGCAGTAAGACATCCATTCCCCACCAAGGTCTTGATTCAACGTGGGGCATGATCTATGTTACACAATGGAGAGAGGGAACATAGTGGACATAGTTTCCAGCCTTCATCTAGTTGCTGCATTCCTCTTGGGATATGGACTATCAGGAGGTTTTGCCATGAAGAGGATAATGTGCAGCCTTTACCTGAGACTCTGGGAAAAGTAGACCATGGAATTGAGAAGGTGGTGAGATACTTACATATATGTAATATTAGTGTCAATATTGGGTTTATTTATTGATGGCTGAGTAAGGATTACCTGAGATTTCAGACGATGTGTTATTGAAGAGGTTCTGGTATGAAGAATATGCATCCTTAATATATCTTGAGGGAACATGACCTTTTCCTATGACTTGTTCACTAAACCTGACTGAAAGTGTTGGCTTAAGGCTTCTGCATAATCTCAAGCATTCAGTTTAACTCTGAAAAAGGTGACTCTCAAGCCAGTTCAAAATTGAAGGTTAATGATGAATGTGGTTCTCTGTGGTATTTGGAATGTTTATATACAGATTGAGATAGATCTATATCTGGATCTATATCATATCTGTATATTTAGTATACAGGTACTCTTTTGACAGCAGAGAAAATCTGAGTCTAAATTCATGCTTGCTGAGGTTTTTGTGCACTTTTAATATCTCTTTTTCATTTGGTTCTAGGACAAATTGGGAGCAACTTAAAGTACTCACACGCTTGTTATTTCAAACTCTCACCTTTTCTAGTTGAATTATAAATATTTCTAGGATCTTCTGAAAATGCATATTTCAGCTTCATTTGCAAAAAGAAAAAATAAATTAAAACAGTAATCTGAGAATGTCTGATGAATTTAGAGAAAAAATATGTTAAAACAATGGGGTTTTAAAACAAGTGTGTTATTTTTAGAGCTTGAATTGCTTAATGCTAGCAATAATGTGATTTCCTTGTTTAGGACATTTTCCAGGTTCCCAAATTGCCTCCAGCTTTTATCACTTCAGTGTCTTTGAGGTCTTGTAATTTAGGCAGTGTCACATACAGCGAAGCAGGTGCTCCCTGAAAATCTCTAGTTGAAAATAGGATTGAAGCCACCAAGTTTTTAACTTTAGTCAGGTTTTATTTTGAGAGGATGAAAATGAAGTGAGATATTCAAGAGCTACAGAAGTGAGGCAGAGATGATGCAAGCATGCATGTTATTCAGAGGGAAAGTGGAGAAATGTGGCACAGAATTGTTCCACAGAAAGAAGGAGAAAAATGGGATGGGAGTGACTGAGTAACTGGTAAAGTTGCTGGCTGTGGATGGAAAAGAGTGCTGGTTTTGGCTGGGACAGAGTTAATTTTCATTAGTATGGGACTGTGTTTTAGATCTGTGCAGGAAACAATGTTAATAATACCAGGATATATTCGCCATTGATGAGCAGCACTTACAATCAAGGCCTTCTCTGCTCCTCACACTGCCCCACCAGAGAGGAGGTTGGAGTTGCACAAGGAGCTAGGAGGGGACAGAGTGGGGACAGCTGAACCCCAGTGACCAAAGGGACATCCCACACCCTATGACATTGTGCTCAGCAATAAAAGCAGGGGGAAGGTTGGTTGTAGGGCCACTGCTCAGGGACTGGCTGATTGGGTGGTAGTGAGCAATTATTTTAATTTGTATCCCTTGGCTTTCCTGGGTTTTATTTCTCTGTGTTATTTTTCTTTTCACTACAATGAAACCCCAGGAGTTCCAATGAGTTTTCTCAGCCCATGAGTTTGCTCGTGTTTACCCTTCCAGTTCTCTTGCCCACGTCCTGCTGGGGGGAAAGCAAGCCAATGACTGTGTGGTGCTTAGTTGCCAGCTGAGTTTAGACCACAACAAAAAGGGATTGCTGTTCACATGAAGATGAAAGTAAACACAGCTCACTTTCAGGAACATAGTAAGAAGATCTTTTTTTTTTCCCCTGGACATTTAAGATTACGTTTTGTTGCTCAGATGCCTTTGGGGGCTGTTTATCTCAAGTGTCAATTGTTTCCACTCTTGCCCCCAACAAAAAGCATTTCCCTATCCCTGCTGTACGTTTGCTCAAGTTTAAGCCAATCTCAGATTTTATGGAAACGTGACTGCACAGCTTTGATGGTGTGACATATTGGTTTGGCTTATCAGTTTGCTGTGCTCAGAGTGTGGCAGTGTGATAAAATCAAACCAAGGAACTGGAACAGGAACTAGTAGTAGCAAGTAGAAAATGAAAGAGCCAAGTCTTAGGATTTGTAGAATAATGTCTAAGTGTCTTGTTGAAATTACAAGCAAGAAGGGAAACCTGAGAACTGGAGAAAGATGAATAATAGACAATTTGAATGGAAATTTGCTTCTTCAGAGTCCTGTCAATTTATATATAAAGAATGCTGGGTTTTCATGTAAACAAGTTCTTTTCCAATGGGCAGTGATGACCTAATCCCTAACAAAATGATAAATTTATTTCTTATTGTACGTATCTCTTAGCTAAAATGTTTCTGCAGGCAAAACTATGCCTTTGCTCTTGTTTGATCCAATTCAAAATCTTTGATGAGCTCTTTTAGAGCTGCACTGCACTGTAAAATAATTACTTCCCCTGAAAATGCAAAATAATTTATCTCCCTTGGCTCCTCAGCTATGTTAGTTTTGCAAGGTTAGTAGAAATTTTAATAAGTAGTAGTGCCTTTATTTTTGTAACCAAGTCAGCAGATCTTATCCTGGCTATCTACAGGGAGTAGATCTGATGAGTAAGAAGGTGCTTTTTTATATAGTTACTTTTCAGAGGATCACAATTTGAAAATGGTTGTGACATAACTGGGTCACATCTGAAATTTTTCTATAAGCTGCATAAAATGAGAAGTTGAGGTAGCTGCTTTTGTCAGAAGGTATATTCTTCGAGCTGTAGTGAATCATACAGCTCAGAGATTTGCATATTGTACTGCTACTGAAAAGTGCAAACTAGTCATAAATCTGTAACCACTTACTAGCCTTTCAGTATCTTGAATCTGCTGCATTTCAATAATGGCAATGTAAGAATTAAGATATATATACCAAAGTATCACACATTGTACTTCTTCTGTCATTGCCTTTGTTTTACATGTTTAACTGGGGGCATGCTGTACTACAAAGAATATCATGTCCCAGGGGTTGGCTACTGTGAATATTGGGAGAGGAAATAGTTGGAGAAAACAGTAAAAGACGTTTCAGAAATGGTAAAACTGAATTTCAAGTGCCTATAGCTCCAGTATGTGATAAAATGTTACCAGATTTTGGTGCGTGCTTTAACTTTTGGTTGGAAACAGAAGTGGAGTGATTTGGAAATCAGACAGATTGCTAGCTGGACTGAGAAATTATACTAAAACATGATTAAGCTTTCAGGTTTTACTTTTTGTAAGAATTATGATACTGTTTTTATATCACTGGGCATGCTGGCTGAGTCTCTGTCAAATCTCCTCCTATCCCAAATAATTAAAAAAAAAAAAATTCTGGATATAAGATGAAGTAAAGAGCATCTAAACTCTAGGCACCTGCTTTAGTTCAAAGTATTTGAGGTGTTCTTGCAAATGTTCTGGTTTATCATAATAGTTACTGAATATATTTTAGGAACTGGGCAATTAGTCATATGGGATCTAGAAGGGTTAATCCATAGGCCACTATACTCTGCAAACCTGAATCCATTAACATTAAAACAAATGTTAAATCACATACAGTTCTGAATACCTCACACATGTCTGCCTCACTGGCATACACTCCAGGGGCAGGTACTGCATGCTGCTACACATTTGTATGGCTCGTTTGCCTGAGTAACAATTTAATTTCATTCAGGTCTTTCACATATGATGTGACTGTCTAAAATGGTACTTGGATGTTTGTCTTTATGAACTGTAATCAGATTACCTTTCGTTGTGTTAAGAACTTCCATTTATCTGTTTATTTCTCTTCCCTTGTGTTGTAGGTCCACAACCGTGAGTGACCAAGAAGACAGAAATATCCAGAGAGGTGGAAACAAGCATTTTGAAGGGCAGAGGCCAAAAATCTCTTAAAACAGATCAGTCACTGCTGAAAAAGGTTTTCGATTTTTTTGGCAGCTGATCTGCTTTGAGAGATTTTTTATTCTCTTGCTAATTTTTCCATCATCCCTGCTGGACATTTCTGCCCCACTAGTTAAGTCAAATGCCAAATCAAATGTTTGTATGGCTGTGCTCTAACTGAGGAGTAATATTTCCAATTGTGAAGGCAGGGGACAAACAATTATTTTTTAACTTTTCTTTTTCAGTGCAAATACTGATTGTGTTACAAAAAGAAAACTTTAAACTCAAGTTTCATTTAGTCTCGTAGAAAATTTATATTGTTTCCCCAGGTTTCATTTTTTTGCTGAAAGTGTTTCCTTCTGAACTACAGAGTTAAAAAAGTTTAAAATCCAAATAGATTTACTTACCATAAATAGCGTTCAGTGGTAGTGGTGTCCTTTTTCATGATACTTTAGGTCCTTGGATGGGTTTTATGCTTTTTTCCATGCTTTATCATAAAAGCAAAATATGTGGGGGATATTTTTCCTCAAGAAGTGCATGTTTATAATGAAACATCTTTCTAGCTAGACCTGTGAATGCACCCAGTGAGTTGGGGACCGAAAGTCAGCTCAACTGAAATAAAATCCTCAGTTAATGAAAGTCAAATCCAAAGGTGAATTCCAAACTTGCTTAACAAACAGCTTCAATTCCTTTGTGGTTTGTGAGTACTTTGTGTTTTCCTAACTAATTAGCTTTTATACTACTCAAGATAAACATTTGTCATTAAATACTGCAGGGTCCTTCAATATTTTTTTTTCATATACTTCAGTTATGATGACTGGAATGGGTACCATTTAACTGGAGAGAGTAACCTGTTTCAGCAACATGGGTTGTGTTGCTGGTATTTTCCCACTGCTGCAATGTGTGAAGGCTGGAAAGTTAAAATATTTCCCTTGGGGCAGACACTGTCTGGATAAATTAAGATAAAATAACAGTCGAATATATTGGGCTATCCAAGGTGCAGCACAAATGATCTCTGCAAAGAAAGAGGAAATTGTTAACATTTTAAACGTATCTCCCATGAAAAATTCAGTTTTAGTTTTCCCTAATTTGTCTAATTAATTATTTTAAATATATGACTTGTGGCATAAAGGTATTTGTGTATTTCTGTAAACTCCTGTTTTAAAGGCAGTCATCAAAAGCATGCGAAAGAGATAGTATTTTTAGCAGTGCAGAAAGAAATATTTCCAATATGGATTCACTCTTCAAAATCCTCTGCTTATTATTGGAAAATATATGTTCTGATGAAGCCATGAAACACTTTCTGATTATTTTCCTAAATCAGTGACTCGGACAAGAATTTTGTGCTCCACTGAGTCTGATTTTGTATACTGAATATTGACTTTAAATGAAATTTAAAGAACAGCTTTGTCCCCATTCATTTTGTTTCTTGATTGTTGCTGTTCTTTGAAAAGTACCAGTGAAAGTTGCTTATTTTCAGAAGGAGGAGCATATTGCATCTTTTACAGTCAAATTTTCTTCCCATATATTTATCATATTTGAGAGGAATAAATTTTAACGAGGAAAAAACCCACCAAAACCCCCCAGTTCTTAAATGATGTGGGTAGCTTCGTCCATCCAGGAAACCAGATGTCTCTCTAGCATGCACTGTGCTAGGCTTGCAGCATTAGTGAAAATCACACTATGTTGTCTTGAGTCCTGTTTGCAGCTCAGAAACTCTATAATTGTCAGTTATTCAAAATTTCTCGATGCTCCAATACCTGATATAATGCCTTATTCTTATGCAGGTACTCTCTAGCCAACATTTGCAAACAAAAAGCAAGGAAGAAAAAGATGTGTAGGAAGAAAATCTTTACTGTTAGGGTAGTAAGGCACAAAAAAAGGTTGTGCAGAGATGTGGTGGATGCCCCATCCCTGGCAGTGCTCAAGGCCAGGTTGGATGGAGCCCTGAGCAACCTGGTCTAGCAGAAGGTGTCCCTATCCACCAGGAGCTAGGTGATCTTTATGGTTCCTTCCAACCTAACCTGTTCTCTGATTCTATGATTTTTGTGTAAGCAAGTTGAAACAAGTCATCCCAAGAGATTCTTAACAAATCTGTCTGTACCAAGATGTTGAGTTTCAATGAAAATCTGACGAATTCCAGAGAATCAGAAGAAAGATCTGCTACTGCTGTTGCAGGTAAGACATGTGATCTGGGAAATGTAATATAAGACAGCTATTTAGGCACAAAGCCTCAAGAAAGTAACGGGCCAACTGATAATGGACTTCAACAGAGATTTAAAGGCTGAGAATACAGTTAATGTTAATCAGCATGATTTCATAGAAATTAGGTCTTGTCAAATGAGGTTGTAATTGTTCTGAAGGACTATGAGTCTGGTTGATACAGGTGACAGCAGTGTTGGCACACTTTTAGCAAGCATTTGACTTCAAAAATTATTGCTTTTCCACAGCTGTAAATTCGGAATGGGTTAATTACTAACCCACAAATATAATTTGGTAGGAATAATTAGCAAAATAAATTACAATCTAGTGAGGTTATATAGGGATAGTTCTTGGCTTAAAACCTAAGGGAAAAATCACTATTTGAATTAGTGAGACAAGTCATGAAGCAGTACGTGATGGAAATGGTTCACTTACACAAAATAATTTGGATCATGTTGTCAGCTGGTACAGATGAACAATAAACAGGTTATTTCAGCACATGTAGGTTCAGATGTGTTAAAATGAGTGGTCACTGCTCAAGAGGACTTTATTGGAAAGGGAAGCTCCCTGGAGATGCAGCATTAACCTCCGTGGGGCCTGCCTGAGAATGTCCTTCATGTGGGTCAGGGCAGCATTAGGGAAATATATAAAAGTTTTAAAGAATTTTGATTTACCAAGTAAATAAGCTTAAGCTTATGATCTTTATACACTAAAACACAGTTGTTCTGTTTGAAGCAGTGGACTGTGTACCAAAGTGTGAGGCTGTTGTGTGAACACAGTGTGATGTCTGTGGGGGAATCAATCTGTCACCAGGAGCTGAGGAACACTCTGAGGTAGATAGCAAGAAAGATGTACTAAAAATATTTCCTTTAATCTGTATTTTACTTCCGAGTCCTCACCCGTGCCATCCTTTTGTCTGGCACAAGGGTTTATATAGTTGCTTGATGAACCAAGTGGTTCAGTCTGGATTCGTTTTAAAAAACCAGATCATCTACCTAACTCTTTACACTGCACAACCACACAAATCATAGAATAGTTTGTGTTGGAAGGGACCTTAAAAATTATCTAGATCCAACCCCCCTTCCACTAGACCAGGCTGTTCAAAGCCCTGTCCAACCCAGCCTGGAACACTTCCAAGGATGGGGCATCTACAGCTTCTCTGGGCAACCTGGCCCAGTGCCTCATCAGCCTCACAGTGAAGAATTTCTTCCTGATGTCTAATCTAAACCTTCTCTCTTTCAGTTTAAAGCCATTTCCCCTTGTCCTATCACTCAGAAGTCCCTCTCCAGCTCTCTTGTAGGCCCCCTTTAGGAACTGGTAGGCTTTTCAAGGGTCTCCCTGGAGCCTTCTGTTCCACAGGCTGAACAACCCCAACTCTCTCAGTCGGTCTGCACAGGAGAGGTGCTCCAGTCCTCTGGTCATCTTTTTGTCCGTCCTCTGTGCCAACACAGGGTGATCACAAGGAGTGGGCCTGGGCAGAAATGGGAAGCTGCAAGACTGATGGAATGTGTCTTGTTTTAGCATTGATGCTGTTTCAACCTCTCAGTATTCTTTCAGTTTTTAAAGTGTGGTCTGGTGAGTTATTAGTCGTTATTTAAGTGCAAATTTTAGTAGAGTTGCTACTAAATCACTTCTAATGCTGCTGTCAGGTTCCAATGCTTTATAATGCTCTAACTGAAGTCAGGCCAAGTAGCATATTTTCCTGACTCTGAGCTAGGGAGTGGAAGTGGAACCTAAGAGAAGGATCCTGGTGAGCACTGTTAGCTGTCCATACCCTAGGTTCCTGTGTTAGACATTTCTTGGCTATGCAGCATGTTCTTCATGAATAGTTCTAATTGGCTTCTTCCAGCATTGAATGTCATTCTGGAAATAAACTTAATATGATTTATCAGCAAGTTTAAACTTTGATTGTAGGGTAAGACTTTCTCGAAGTATATAAAACTTAAACTGAGAGTGAAAACGTGCCTGATACAGAATAAGGTAGGCTCCACAAAGACTTAGTCAGTGATAATACAATGCTCTAAATTTACATTCTGCATTCCCAAAAAAAAAGAGAGAAACATACAGAGAAATCTGTACAGTCACCGCCCAAAGCTGTGTTTCTAGTTTTTGTAGAAGTTCAATGTAAGGACTTCAGCAGTAGTGTTTAAGGGTGTGCAAGGACTTCTGGATAAGCTTAATAACTAGAATAACTATTGTACCAGTTTAAATTGCTTCACTTGCCCGACTTCAATACTACTGCACATTTTTTTGTGGCCAGGTCATGTTTGAATCTTCTATAATTTGCTCATTCCTGCCTTAGGGGTGCCCGATTTTCTGTAGGTTCATTTACATTTAGGTCTCATTATCTGATCAAGACTCTCCATCTTCCCAGAGCTTTTAGTAAAGGTTATTTGTACCTGGCAAAATTGAAGATCAAACTTTTAGAAAAGTTTGTTACAAGAACAAATGGAATCTTAACCACTATAAAACCACTTACAATGCTTTTACATCAAAATCTGAGTTTACAGGATTCACAGTGAATTAGTTGGAATGCATTGGGACTCCAATAAGAAGAGTTTGGCCTATTCACAAGTTAGGTCAAAAGATGAATGGAGTGTGTCTCTTACATAGAGACTCTTGGCAAGTTCATTTCTTATATTTTTTTCTAATATTAGCCTTCAGAATTTAACTGTTTTGTTCTGGTTTTCAGTTATGTGTATGTGTTCCTTTTATTTCCTTGTTTTTTGGGGGAATTTAATAGCTTTTGTCTGGGTTTTGTTTTAGTTTTAATTTCTGCCTACAAACTTCCCAATTGTACATTTACTTTCATCTTTTTAACTACTCACTTGACAACACCAGCCACTGGCTTAAATGTACCTAAGACATATTTTTATTGAGAGGTATGTGAGGGTGAGATTGTGGGGTGCAGACCCAAAAGTTGAGCAGTCGTGTTTTCTTTACCAACACCAAATTCTGTCACGAATATTTGATACATGGATGACAATACAAAGTTTTTCTTCCGTATCTTTTTGCATTTTCACCTCTTTTACAATACTTTCTCCCTCAACTTGAACAAAACACTCAATTTGCAGATGAATTCTATTATAAGAATTACTTTAAATGTAATTTGAAAATAAAAGAAAGCCCTTTTACTTTAGTTCTTCTATTTACTATAAAAATTTTAGAAGGAAATGTTTTGTTTACTTTTTGGAGGTAATAGTATGTCACTAAGAAAGCAATGTAACATTACTTAGTATTTTTTATCCCTAAGTAGAAGATGTCTTTTCAGTTAGGCAAAGTATAAATTACTTTCTTGGTTATTCAGGTTTAATGCAATTCATATAGCACAAAAATCTTACCCTGCTCATTGTTTAGCCATCCATGGAATCTGTGAAGAAGAAAGTGCATGTGGATCACATTTCTAATGTAAGCAAAGAAAACTTGGAATTCTTTTCTTTTGCATATTAAAAACTATCGAAAAGAACAAAATACACTTTTTTCAAGTCCATTTAAAGTTTCTTGGGCTTGGTTCATAATTGGATTTATATTGGGGATGAATTTGGCTTCTGTCTTTTTCCTATACTGCAGCTATTTTCCCACTCAAACCACTTCAGTTTTTTACTTTGTATTCCAAATGTTTGCTTCTAAGCCTTTTCCTAGCCTTCTCTTTATTGTCAGCATCTGATTTTCTTCCTTTTCTGTTACCTTTCCATTTATTGGAGTAGATCTCTTTAAACATTCACAGTTTCAGAAAGTTTTCAATCTGCCATACTAGTAAGGTCTTAAAGGAACTCCTCATCCAGAAGTCTCTAAGTAGAACATTATTACTTCATCAAAGGATTAAAATATATTTATCTAATTATTTGTCAACTTAAATTGTAAAGCTCTTGTAGGAATCCTTGTGTATGGTGGTCGTTTCCTTAAATACATTTCAGTGGGAAAGGCAAGGGTTGTGAGTGTCAGCAAGATATGCCTTCAGACTGTTTAGGTTTGATTGCATTGCATTATAGAATGCTTCATTACTAGTTTAACCTCTCAGAGGTTTTCAGCTGCTGTTTTATTTAGCTATACCGACTACACAGCCTACAGCAACTCCAGGCAATGATTCCCCCAGTGGCATGCATGAGCTGCCCTGCTCTACTGCAAAAATACATTATGGCTGAATTTGCCCTCAGAGTTTGGAAAGATCTAAAGTCTTTGGAGACTAAAAATGTGGGTTTTTCTTTGTTTTAGCTGGCAGTATGAGCCTCTGGCATTTTAAAGTGCAAGTCATTAGCGTCCACAAGGGTGATGTTAATATGTCTGTGTTTCAATCTCAGGACATTTTCCAGTTGCTTCTGCCACAACAATCTCTGCCATCTCAGTGCTTTTTAAGCCCCTTGTGAATTCAAGTAAGCTTTGCAATGCCAGTAAGAATCACTGTAGACTTTGGCTGAAACCAGTTGCTACCTGATTTATTCTTTTTGCAGTAGTTGGCAGTGAGGTTGAAAGTCTTTCAGAACTGCTTAACTTGGGGGGAATGAAGAGAAAGAGGGATGCTAATGTTTAGACACATTAAACACAATCAAAAGAAAAGCTAGAGGATTTTGGCAACCTTATTTTTTAAATTATTTGTATTTTTAAAATTGAGGCACTGTGATTTAGAATAACAATAATACTCAGTTGCACATATAAAAATCCCAGCAACAGTGGTAACAATGGCATCCAGAAATAAAGGCAAACTAAAGGATCAATTGAAGTAGTCAAGAGCATAGCCTGAGGGACCAGATGACAGTCCTCATTGATGAGAAGGATGGAATCTGTCAACAGAGGTAATGCCTTGTGGGAAATGCAATAAGGCAACACAGAGATCAAGGGCTGACCCTTTCCCCCAGTGTGTGAGTGCCGAGTGTGGATGTACAGCCTGTTTGGTCAATTGCTGCTCGCTTTCACTGCGAGGAATGTCAGGAATATTCCCCCTTCCCTTCTAGACTGCTTTACTGTATTCCCTCCAGTTCCCAGCTCCCACAACTGAGAGGAATGTAATCTAATCAGAGGAATAGGGCAGAAGAAGAAAAGAGGTCTGAATGTGAAGACAACCGAGCGAAGCTAAAAACATAAATGTTTTGGCAAGCCTTCACATTTTTAGGCATTTCATTTGGTCTTGGGGAAAATGAAGCAATGTGGTGCCAAGCCAAGACTGCCTGGGGTCAGATTGCAAGGTTTCACAGCCCACATTGCCACCCCATCATGTAAACATATAAAAGGACTAGGGACAAAGAATACAGCTTCTCTCTTAGTTTTGTTCTGATTCATTATTTCTTTTCCACGTGCTTAAACTAAGAACTCTGCTGGGGACTATTCTCTCAGCTGCAAGCAGAGAGGGTCTCTGTGGCAGAAAGGGTCTCCTGCCCATTCCTGCCAGCGGCACGGGACACAGGTCTGTTAGAAAATGGTGGGAAGAGTGCTCCGTGCCTGTGTGCCCACCCGCACACGTCTGCCACCTTGTACCCAGCCAGGGAGGGCTTAGTCTGAGAGCTGGCCCAGAAGGGATAATCCTGGATCACATCATCATTGCTGCTTCCCAGCAGATTTGGTGCTTTATAGAACTGAATTTCTGGCTCATGAACCCCAAAAGGGTTGTGGTTTGGACAAAACTGATCCAGATCTTCCGAGATGCAGGTAGCGAGATGATGGTGTATTGGTAAAAAAAATATCTCTTCGGGTCACTGATTTATTTTTACATTAATGATCACATTTAGTGATAAATATAAGGCTATTCAGGAGTTTCTAAACTCAGATTTTTTGAAAGTGTCACAACTCCTTATTCTGGTCCTAACACATTTTCCTTTGATTAATAACTTTTATTCATAATATCTGGAGTATCTGTATTCATTCTGGCCATTTCCTTGGGTTCGTGTGTTTTAGTAGCAAGTAGCTCTGGTCCAGATAAGACCTTACAGAAACTCATGTACTACTCTGGATTTTGTTAATATTTTATATTGTATATTGGTCCGACCTGCTTACACATTGGCCTACAAGGAACTAAAAACTTCAATGTAAATTTCAATTTTGATCAAATTGTAGCCATTGTGGGCCTGTGCAGAAGTGAAAGTGGTAAGAATGGATGGTTCAAGCATTAAAAAGCAGAACTTGGGTGTTGGCTAATTCACAGTAATTGTGATGTCAACACCTGAGAAGAGGGATGGACTCTTTTGGATGGAAGGAGACTGAGCTGTCTCATGGGAACTGCAGCAGTAAATTTATGGTCACGGGAATGAAAATTCAGAGTTTTGTGACCAAAGTTGAAAAATTAATGGATGGCAGTTCTAAGCACAGACTTGGTTTGACCTCCAGTCCTGTATACCAGAGCACATCTTGCCTGGTTTTATCTGATTTGGACATGACTAATGAGCAACTTCAGCTCTCCTCATACTCTGAAAGCTATGCTAAGATGCTCCTTTAAAAGTGTGAATTTGACAGGATTCACAGACAAGTACCAGAATTAAAAACCAGTAAGCAGTGTCTTGTATTTCTGCCTACCTGAAAGTTGCACATCAAAAGCAGGCACACACTTAGGAAGCTTTGTACATGTTTTGCTGACAAGAGGCAAGGATGACTGTAGGCTTCTGTTTGTGTAACACATGCCATGTGATGTAGGTATTCAGTGCACCTGTATCTTCACAGAAGCTGAGTGATCTGATGTATTTTCAATTGAATTTATTATTAGTTATTTGCAGAAAAAAGTATTTTATCATTAATGGACAAGGTTTATTTATATTGTTCAAAGAATAGTATTCTATCATACACAAATTCAATGTAAGTTTTTTGAGAATAATTGTCTGAGAATAATCAGTATTCCTTTTATATAAATTCAACAGAAATTGTCTAAGAATAATAGCTACAACAGGTTCTATTTTGCATATCTATCATTCTTCCAGATGGGTGATCTAAAAGCATCTTACAAACAATAATAAATTTAGCTTTACAACACCCTGCTGATGTGAATGAATATTATGAACATTTTTTAAAATAGGAAAACTGAGGCATAGAGATATTAAAGCAAATGCCTTAGGGGTAGCCACTGACATTAATTTGGGATGCTTCCATTCTCTGTTATGAAAGAAAATGACACTACATTATCAAACAATACATTATCAAACTGGTGAAACTGTGAGGAAAAAGTTTTACAATTCTGTCATCACTTCTGCACTGTTTGTTCTTGGAAAATGAGTGGTAGTGTAGGAGGATGTTCATGATTTTAAACAAAATCATATTAGCTGGAAAGAAAGGACTGTTGTGAACATCAGCAGGCCTTTTGAATAATGTAGTGCATTAAATATTGTGACTCTTACAATTTGTGATAATGTGCAATTGTATGTGAACATGACTATTAGATGACTTTCTAAAATAAATTATGAATATTTTATGTTTTGATGATAAATCCATTCCAGATTTTCTAGACATGCATTTAGAAATATTAATCTGAAATGGGCAGAGAAATACTTTAACATACCAATATCCTTATACCTCCAATGTGGTATTACAAACAGAAAGGTGTAGAAAAATTCTCTCCATTGCTGCAGATATTCAATTTTTCTCGTGCAATAGAAAAGGTCATAAAATGCCAAGGGAGAGACATTGCAGTCTTGATGAATAATAAGCAATTAGCACCACACACTAGACTCCATTATGACAGTAGCCCATAGGTGCATCCAATACTTGATCTACACCCTGCTCCATGAATATGAGCTATTCAAAACTGCTGGGGCTATACAATAGTGTAAGGATCCTTTGTCTTTAACCAGGATTGGTATATTTATAACTTGATTATGTTAATTGTCTTGATTCTTTTGGCTTCTGCTTCAATCAGCTATGGAAGAAAGTGTTGATGGAGTTTATTGACAGCACCACAAAGCTGCTGCAATTCTGTGTACCAAAGATCTGACATGAAGGTGTAAGAATGGATATCAAAACTAGTCAGGGCTGAAGGCAACTCTTAATGAAAGTATCCGTGGCACACTTACATATCAGTGGACAGCTTACACGTTGTCTGTGAAAGGAACCCTGCCTTATGTCCTTATTGTAGAAAAATTGAAGTTTCATATATGTAGCATCACTTAGTGTTTCTAGACTTGCATCTTTAGAATTGTGTTTGTGCTCCATGGGACACCCTCCTTTGCAGAAAATAACAAAAGAAAATGGAAAATTGCATGTATAAATTGTTTATTAATGACTTCAAACTTGAGAAACTGTTCTTTACAAACTTGTGCTTATTTTATCATATAGTAATTAGTGTTGTTTCATAACTTATAATATGGTTATATGGTTAATCCTTATTTCAGCTACTTCACAATTTATTTACAAGTAACTTAAATAAATTACTTGGCAATAGAATGATCATACATCAAATTCCAAAACAGGACCCTAGCTAATACCAACTGCCATGTAGATGCTTCCAAATATAATTACCTTGAAAATTCTGACACAGGAAACAGGGCAACTTACAGTTCATTTTGCAGGACTTACTGCAGATATGTCAGAATGCTCTACCTGAAACTGAGCATTTGCTTTTGAGTTGAGCATTAGCACCAATATGCTGTGTCTCAAGGAATTAACAGAATTAACTGAGTCAATGAGTTAAAGAAAATATAAAGCAGAGTTCTGGGTACAACCAATTTGGATTCCTTTGAATCTTATCTCTATCAGTGTTCTTAAATGTAGCTCTGTGTCAATGTAATATTTGCCCCCTAAGAGTCAGTGATGGGAAGGCTTTGAGTGCAATGGAAGTTTGATCAATTTTTTATATAAATGCTTATTCTGAAAATAACGATTTAAAGTTTTTGTAGGACAGCTCCCTTCAAAAGCTTTATCAGGCTAATCTGATCATACTACCCAGTGAATCTATGGAAATCAGTAAAGTCCTGTGAAAAACAGACATTTTTGCATACCAGACATGTAGAATTACAAGATTTAAAGCTTGAATATAAGTTTGTTACTCACAGTTGTTAGTGTCACCTGCACTGGAAGTATGCTTGGATCTTTACTTCATCCCAGAAGAACAAGCTAGCTGAGGATCCATTTTCCAATTTTTTTTAATTTAATGCCATTAACATCACTGGTTGTAAAGTTCTACAGGCCTTTGAAAATTCTCCCCATGGTCCATTAATACAAGATTATTAATAAATGTACTTGTATAGCACTTTGGGCTGAGGACACTTCTCAGACACTGGCCTAAATTGTACCTTTGAGCATACCAGTGATAAAAATGGAATTAGAGAGCTCCATACAGCCCAAGATCACATAAGCAGAGGACCTTCTTGGTCTTCACACTAAAAATGACTACACGTACCACATCACGTAACTCTTTTCCTGACCGTGTCAAAAATCATTGTCTGAGGAGCAGCGTTTTTGCTTTCACTACTCAGGTGAGAAGCTGCTTTCCAGAAGCTCCACAGGAGCTTTCTGCAGCAACTCCTTGGCCCTCATACAGGCACTCTGTCATGGTGGTTAAATGGAAATTCTTATTTCTTATATTTCAGAAAAGAAATTTTTTTGTGTAATCAGCCACAACACGTCACTCTCTGCTCCATTACCCCATCAGAGAGCATCTTCTTGCAGGCCCATTCCTGTTTGAGGAATTCTTTCCTGAACTAGGTGACCTAAAAGCTTCTTAGCAACATGTCACTAAAGGGTCTTTCCAGCTGTGCTGTACATTGATATTAGCAGATCTTCAACAGAAAAGTCTCATCTGGTACCACTTTGGTATCATTGGCCTTTCTTGTGCTGTCAGCAGATTGCCATCTGCAACTCCTTCTGTCATCACTCATTACACCAGAATCTTGCTCCTTATCTAGCTGATGGATTCCCAGCTTACAACATAGATTTTGTTATTAGTCTCCAAATGCACCATCTTGTGTTGTACGATAAACCATCTCTTCACAGTTTTATAATTCCAGTCATCAGGTCTTTCTCTTAGATATGCTGCTTCTCTGTGTACTGCTCTACCTCTTTGCTGAGCAGTGTCAATTCATCCCGTCAGCACACTGTCATTTTTCTGTAAAGGTCACAGAACTTTTGAAAAAGTTTGTTTTTAAAATTATCCTGGATTATACCCACTAATAAATCTCTCAAACTTGAAATACTTGTTTTCAACATTATTTGTTGCTTTATCTTCTCAGTTCAGTTCCTTATGTACCATATTTTGCTTTATTAATTTCATCTTCAATTTTCACAGGTAGCAATTTGTCAAATTTTTCGCTGGAAAGCTGGCAGAGATTTTCCTGATTTCTTGTAACTAGGAACCATTATTTACTTGAAGAAAAAACAAGGTTAGACAAACATGAATTACTAGTGAAAAGTTCTTTTTTTCTGCTCTTTTCCATTCTATTTATTGAGGAATTTCCATTAGTTTCCAGTCTTTCTTGCTGATTTGCTCAAAGTTGTTTCTTGTATGCTATCATATTATTTATGTCTGATTAACAGCCTTTATCTCCTTCTCAACCTGTACAATTTTATTCCTGACTGTAAAGACTGTTGTCCTTCAGTTCCCATTTAGAAAAGATGTTCAAGTACTTCAGTATGGAAGTTTGAATTGAAAGACTATATAATCCCAAAATGAGAAACAAACACCTGAACAATGCGTTTTCTTGCCTCAGTTGTCAACTGGAATTTTTTAGCTCAAGAAAACCAGAAGTTTAGCTGACAGAACCTAATACAAATTTTGTACTTACTGCCTTTCCCCATTTTTATGCCTTTTACATGAGTTCTAATGAAGGATTCACAAGGAAACCCAACTGGCAGTCACTTCCCTATACATTTTATCACATATCCCAATAGAGTGACATTTTTAGCATGCTTTTCCAAGTTGTTACATTAACAAATTTGCACTGATTTCTTTATCCTGTCATCTAAAGACCACCTTGTAGTAAGACAGTGAACTTTTACAGCATTCCATAGTTGATGCACTGTCTAATGTCACAAATGTCTGCTCGAATTACTTCACTAAGACTTGAGAAGAGTCTACATTGTGCCTTCCATTTGAGCTTGATTTGACAGAATCAGTCCCTGCGCTAGCTCATGGCACTTATCAGTTAGTCAGCCTTCCTCAGGGAAGAGAATTTAGAGTGCACCATATTCAGTTTTCAGATCAAGCCCTGTCCCCTTAGGAAGCTCTGTACTGCATTATTAAACAAGGTGCCATCAGCCGTAGCACCGTGCTTAAACATTCAGTCAAATAAAAGACGACATCATTAGGTTAACTCTTTTTTCACCAGCTTCATTTATCTTTCAGTGATCTAAAATAAAAACAAGACAAAGAAAAAATTGCTATGTCTTTCTTTTAATTTCTCTTGAAAATATGAGCAGGAAAACCTCTCTAATATTACAACATAATGATTAAACTTAATGCTATGTGAGATAGGGTTTGGCAAACTAGATTTTTTTTTTAGTTATTTCAGAGCAATGTATTGTTTATTTTGCCAGTTTTATGTGTAGCTTTCATAGAGGCTTCTCTGTATATTTTGATTTAACTGTCATAGCTGTGCACAACCAAATTCTGATGACTGCTGTGACTTAAATATGTCCAAGTTACATCAAGCTAATATATCTAAATGAGAGAAGAAATTGATCATAAATGTAGAAGTCCTTTTATAAAATATATTACCTGTTATACTGTCAATGCACTGTACAATAATGTGTAGATTGTGACCAAATGGTGTATATATCATCAAGAATTACGGATCCTTGAAAGTATTTTACATAATTTCAATCAAACAAACTCACACAGAAGGGAGGCCTACTCCCCCTTAAAAGTGAGTAAATCTAGGATACATATTTTAAGATTTGCATTTTAAATCTCCTTGAGTCTTCTCCTTATATTCAAATAAGTTTTTTACATCTTTATTTATCTTGTCAGACCAGAAATTGTCGAGATTCTCTGAGAAAAGGAAAGATATCCTTTTTAAAGCTGCATGTTGATATAAATATGAAAATGGATTAAACTCTGCTTCCAATTTTCAAACATATGTACTTCAATGAATATTAAATGGTAGACCCATATCATCATCATGACTTATTTACTTTGTAGAGTTTTTATCAAAAAAGGACTGGAGTTTGCTGTGGAGCGTGAAACTCCACTGTAATTGAGTTTAGAGTGGTAAAACCACTAAAGAGGCCATGGCCCCAGAGAGTTCCCTGAAACCCACCTGTCAGCTGGTGTTACATCACTGATCCAACAAGCCATGCCTTCCTCTTCCTGCTAAAGATTTCTGTGGAGAAAAAAAGAAAAAAAAAACCCAACAAAACACCCGAAGTTGCTCCTAGAAAAAAAAAAACCCTCTGCAACAGCTGCACAGTGTCAGCAGAAATAATGATCTGAAACTCAGCCTCCAAGGGATGCTAGTCTGGGTCCTAATTCTGTAAGGTGTCATTTCTTTCATTGCAGTGCCATTAAGCATGAAAGTAATGGAGATGACATGAAATATTCTTTCACTAAAGTATAACAGGAAAGAGAAAGAGTACTTCAAGATACTGACAGGAAAAGGTGGCTTGTTTTGCTAGAAGGGTTGTCTTAAAAGATACATGAATAAAAGTGGTCATTTAATTCTCATTATTTTATTGTGAAAATTGCCTGTTTTACCATTGTAGCTTTTGAAATGTATGTTCACATGAAAATGGAAGTTGTAAGCAGGTTTGGTTCTATAGTTTCTTTGGGTTCAAAGCTGTTTTTTGCGGGTAGGTTGAATGACTGCCAGTACCAGACTACTTTATACTCATTGATGAAATCAGTCCTCAGATCAAGTGTTCTGCTGGCAGAACTCCATTTACTTCAGTGGAGTTTCACCTATGCAGGATCTGGTTATAAACCAACAGTGACTGGTGATATTTAACAAATGGTTCACTCGCCTGTTTCCTGTCCAGCAAACACTTGGATCTGAAGCACCACCATAATTTAAGCACCTGCATTAGCCTTTTAAGCAGAGATGATGAGACAAACTACAGGGGAAATAGCTTCTTTGTGAAACTCAAGATGATTCCTGCACCAAAATGTCAAGGTAAGCTGGCAGGGCTGTGCGAGCAGTTTTTCTAAAATGGCGCGTTTATTCTATTTTTGGCATGAAAAGAGGCTTTCGTCTTCAGGCTGTCAAGTCCCTTAACAAAAATGAACACCTAGCTTCAAAGACAGCTAAATGCCCCAACCTTATTTAAGATCTTGCCTCCACTGAAATCACTGCCATTCTGACGTTGGATCAAAGTCTATAAAAGCAAAGAGTCCAAATGTTTTCTTTTGAGAAGATGTAGCTGATCATATTGAATCCCTTTTTCAAGAAAGGGAAAGAAGCTGCTCTGTTAGACTTGGATTTGTTTCAAAGATTGTGGCTGACAGATGCATTGTTCTGAAAACTACTCCTGCCAGTTTTTTTATCTATTACACCTGCATTAATATTCAGTGCAAATGAGTCCTCAGTTTGGTCTTTGAATTACTACTGTGATCATTGGTGCTGAAATTGAGAAAGGATATATTTCTCCTATATCTTTGCTGCACAACAAAGTCTGAAATAGTGTTTGCTACAGAAGATGTGCTGCTTTCAAGAGTTGTCCTGCTGTAACAAGCTTCAAAAATAGTTGCTGGGAGGAACATTGAAAATTGCTGTGCATTACCTACTTGACCTTGGCATTCAGGCTCCCTGCAAGTAGCAACTCCAAACTGGATCACTGCTGGGAAAGGATACACAGAAGTCACAGCCTATTAGTGATTTGGGCTTCCAGCCTATTCCTGAAGAAGAACAGGGCTGTTGCTAGTGTGGGTGCTCTCCTAACTGTATGTTTTCTTTAAATCAGAGAAGACCACTACAAACTCAGTGTCTCCCAGTGTTTCTGCTTGCTTTCAGCTTCAGACTCAGAGTCTTGAATGACTTTGAACAACATGGAACTGAAGATAACACCTGATGACTCTCACTGAAGCAATCTTTTAATTGTCCATCTTTACAGTATTCTGTGCGTTTTTGCAATCAAGGAAACCTTTACGCACATAATGAAAGTAAAAATGTCGAGAAGGAACATGTGACTTTTGATCTAATCTTAATCATAAAGAAGCAAACTTTTTTTTTCAAAGGATGCAGTTTAAACTTTTAAAAATGTCACTCTGTACTATAAATAATTCTAATTTTAGCATTGATTCAGTGTGTAGTGCTACTCTCTTGGGCACGGTTTCATTTGTTTATAAGCTAGTTGAAATGTGGGCTGCTGCCAAAAGGGGTGGTTTTCCTTAAAGGATCAGGCTGCTGTTCCTGCCCCAGTATCTTCTTCAGGACATAATTTTTGGTGGCTTCCTGAGAGAAAACTTTTTCCACCACCAGTTAGTTTTCAATGGGATCGACTCACTGACCTGGAAAAATCTGATGCTACAGGATCACTGGACTCAACATGAGGATGGTGGTGAGCACATAATGCCACAGGAGGGCAAGCTGAGTGACTTTATTTGGCATCAGTCTAAATTACACAATACAAGATGTATCGTAAAGCCACTTTGCTGCTAATAGCAGTGCTGTTTTATTACACTAAGCAAACAGGGAAAATGTGACTCAATATCTGAATTACCCTCCTTTTTCTCCCCTTGCTCTGCTCACCACTGCGGTGTTTGCATTCACATCACATTTGCATTAATTTTAGCAGTACCTCAAGAAGATGAGAGATGCTTAGAAGGAGTGTTTTCATAGACTTTCACAGGCAATCTTTTCTACATCTCTCTGACTGAAATACACCTTCTTGCCTACAACCCTGCTCACCCAAAATGTTTTCTGACATCTCTGTTTGAGTGGCCCGAAAAGGAATAACTGAAGAAAAAATGACACCTTACCTCAAAGAATTTACTCTGGTATTTGTGCGAATGCCCCGAATTTCAGGTGTTCATAATTGTCTTTATTGTGCCAAGAGAGGTTTTAGCAATTGTTTAGGAGAACTCTTTGGCAATGTATGTTAGACGTCTGTGCTCTTCAGTGGTAACAGAGTATATGTGCTAAGAGAACTGCTGGAATGACGGTGGTGCTGTGGAGTTGACTGTTGATATCTGCTGCTGATGTCTCATAACTTTATATGGAGTAGCTGACAAAACCCAAAAGAACAAAAAATGGCAACCTACATGCCGTCAACTTTCATTCACCCATTTTTCTATTGTATGAGGGTGGTAATTGGGTTATATTGTCCTCCTTACTTAAGTTTGGGGAAAGGTATGTTATTGCAATCTGTTGCACATCACACTGGGCTATTACTTCCAGCAGTTTACTGAAATACGGGACCAAAATGGCCACAGTATATTCAAGGTGTTTTATTGTGATGTTATGCAGCTCTTTTTCAGCAGAAGAGCTTACTTTTTGGATGCTCAGCAGATGTTCAGCAGCAGCTTTCAAATAAGAGATGTTACAAATCATTCACACATGCTGCCCAAACATCACGGGGGTGAAAAGTTGTTATTATTGTTGAGCCTTACATTTAATATCAATAGCCTGTCCAGTAAGTGAAGAAAGATTTATTACGGATGTTGTGAGCCTTGTGGAGATTAGCTAACACTTTCCCTTTGACAAATACTATCCAACACTAGATGGCACGCTTGGCCTCAGGATCACAGCCACATGTACCTGTCCTTGCGTTGCCCAAATGCTTTCCCGCTTTGGTCTCTTTTCCACAGTATCTAATAAGAAATGTTGGTGAAGTTACAGGGCACAGCTGGGCAACCCTAGTAGAGTAATTTTGAAGCCTCTGTCGTGTGTTTTTCCCCAAGCTGCTTCCTTCTGCAGGTTTTGAAAGAACAATATAAAAATCCCTCAATATGGAAAGAAATTAGGAGAAATTGAAGTGCAAATAATAGAGTTTCTTAGGTAATTCATGAGAAAAAAAAAGGAAAGAGGGATGCAAAACTATTTTCTCCTCCTCTATTCCATCTCCATCTTCTATTATTCTTATGCTGGCGCATTAAAAATGGTTACATAAACTAAAAATAAATTGCTTCATGTCAGTTTGATCCAAGTCAAAATTTTACTTAATTTTATTACTACTCTTGATTTGATCACTGAACCAGAAATGCACATTTTCAATGTCCCTAAAGCAAAGTGATACACAGCCTGTGCCTGTGTCAGGAATTGCCTCTGCCTATGCCAGGAACTAGTGGGACATAATGGGATTGGGATTAAAGAGCAAAGTGGATGGAGCTAAGGATCCAATGTTCCCACAAAATGAGATTCAGGGAAGTTACTTTGACTAGCTCAAATCTGGTCCTGTATGTGGGCATACAGAAGCGAGATCTTGGAGCTCAGTCTCTGGTGTAATTGCATTGGCCTTGGTGATGGCCAAAGCCCAGCTAGAACTTATTCTGGCTACTGCTGTGAAAGACAATAAAAAACATTTCTATAAATACAGTATCAACAAAAGGAGGGCTAAGAGAATCTTCATCCTTTACTGGGTGTGGGGTGAAACATTGCCACAAAGAATGCGGAGAAGGCTGAAGTACTTACTGCCTTCTTTTCTGTGGAATTTAACAATAGGACCACTTGTCCTCCATGTACTCAGCTCCCTAAGCTGGAAAACAGTGATGTGGAGGAAAAAGAACCTCCCATATTCCAAGGCAAAATGATCAGTGACCTGCTGCACCACTTGGACACACACAAATCTATGCAGCCACATGATATCCACCCAAGAGTACTGAGGGAGCTGGTGGAAATGCTCACCAAGCCACTTTCCATCCTTTTCCAGCAGTCCTGGCTAACCAAGGAGGTCCCAGTTGACTAGAAATTAACCAGTATGACACCTACAAGAAGGGCCAGAAGGAGAATGCAGGAAACTACAGGCTTGTCAGCCTGATCTTGGTGCAGAGGTGGTCATGGATCGGATTATCCTGAGTGCCATCACATGGCATGTTCAGGACAACTGATGGATCAGACCTATCCATTAGGGGTTTATCAAAGGCAGGTCCTGCCTGACTAACTTGATCTTCTATGACAAGATGACCCATTCAGTGGATGAGGGAAAGGCCTGGATGTTGTCTATGTAGACAAAGCCTTTGACACTGTTCATCACAGAATTCTCTTGGAGAAACTGGCTGCTCATGGCTTGAACAGGTGCAATGTTTGCTGGGTGAAAAACTGGCTCTGGGTGGCTGGGCCCAGAGGGTGGCGGTGAATGGAGTTACATCCAGTTGGCAGCTGATCACAAGCGGGGTACCCCAAGGCTCACAACTGTGGTAGGTCCAGTTTCATATTTTCACTGACGACCTGGATGAGGTGTTCAAGGGTCCCTTCAGCCAGTTTGCAGATGACACCAAGCTGCGTGGAAGTGTTGATCTGCTGGAGGGCAGGAAGGCTCTGCAGAGGGATCGGAACAGGCTGGATCAGTGGGCTGAGGACAATGGTATGAGGTTCAACAAAGCTGAATGCTGGGTCCTGCCCTTGTGTCACAAGAACCCCAGGCAGAACTACAGGCTGGGGGCAGTGTTTGGAAAGCTGCCTGATGGAAAAAGACCTGGGGGTGTTGGTCAACAGCCAGTTGAACATGAGCCAGTGTGTGCCCGGGTTGCCAAGCAGGCCAATGGCATCCTGGCCAGTATCAGCAATAATGTGGCCAGCAGGACCAGCAGTGATTGATCATCCCTCTGTACTCAGCACTGTGAGGCTGCACCTTGAGTCTTCTCATGAGTTTTGGGCTCCTCACTACAGGAGAGACATTGAAGTGCTGGAGCGTGTCCAGAGAAGGGCGGTGGAGCTGGTGGAGGGTCTGGGGCACAAGGCTGATAAGGAGCAGNTTGAACATGAGCCAGTGTGTGCCCGGGTTGCCAAGCAGGCCAATGGCATCCTGGCCAGTATCAGCAATAATGTGGCCAGCAGGACCAGCAGTGATTGATCATCCCTCTGTACTCAGCACTGTGAGGCTGCACCTTGAGTCTTCTCATGAGTTTTGGGCTCCTCACTACAGGAGAGACATTGAAGTGCTGGAGCGTGTCCAGAGAAGGGCGGTGGAGCTGGTGGAGGGTCTGGGGCACAAGGCTGATAAGGAGCAGCTGAGGGAGCTGGGGGGGGTTTAGTCTGGAGAAAAGAAGGCTCAGGGGGGACCTTATCACTCTCTAGAACTGTCTGGAAGGAGGGTGTAGCCAGGTGGGGGCATGAGAGGAAATGATCTCAAGTTGTGCCAGGGGAGGTTTAGATTGGCTATTAGGAAAAATTTCTTCATAGAAAGGGTTCTTCACTGGAACAGACTGCCCTGGGAAGCAGTGGAGTCACCATCGCTGAATGTATTTAAAATATGTGTGGATGTGGTGCTTAGGGACGTGATTTAGTGAGGGACTTGGCAGTGCTGGGTTAATGGTTGGACTTGTTGATCTTCGAGGTCTTTTCCAACCCAAACAATTCTATGATTCTGTGATTTCTTGAGACAGAGCTTTCCATGGTATTACAAAATCTCCTTCAAAACCTGTTTTGGTTATACCTGAGAAACACATATTGCCTTTTCCGTGTATAGTCCTTAGAAGTTCTTAAAAATGAAAATACTGCCCTTGATGCCATCAGTGCAGTGTGCAGACAGACGGATTTGTCTGTACTTCTCTCCATTGCTGAGCTGTGGAAAAAGGCATTTCACTTGGCTATGAGGGATAAAAGCTTTCATAAAGTCCTTGTCTCACTAAATTATTTCTAGCTGTTCTTTACCTTCAGTTTTATATCTGTGGAATTTCTGCCTCATTGTTTTCCATTGTAGGTGGTCTGGCCACACAATCCTGATGCTGCATGGCTGATATCCAAGCACAGACCTCTGCTGCTCTGTTATAGACCTTCTCTACTTAACTGGGATTATTACCAGAGTATGATCTCCCCAATGAGAGCCTTGGTTCAGATGTTTGTCTTTGCTGAAGGAGTGAAAAGAGGGACACAAAGCATGGCTTTCTGTCACGATATGGGAGTCCAGGCCTGGCAAATGGAGGCATTGAACAGAACGAAGAGGTACTTTTTGCACTCTGGTACCTCTTGGTAAAAAAGTTTGCTCTAGAAGTTTTAAAATAATTAGGCATCAATTACTTCTACATTTCTGCCTTTCTATCACTGTAATTTAAATCATTTTGGCTGCATTGTTAATGATTTACATCAACCAAAGTGAGAAGGAAATCAAACCATAGAAATCTTAGGAAGTGAAAAAGAACCTTAGTTAACTGTCCACACCAGTAAAAAATGCATTGATTTTAGTAGTTCAGCATCCTAATTTTTAGAAGCACTGAAATATCTCCCAGCTGGATAAAAAAGTGCAGGAAAGTCAGCCCTGTCTAGCTGACACAATGCCAGAAACCTAATAAAGGGAATGCAGCATTGGAAAGTACAAAAGTCAACATGTCAACATAAATCAACTTTGTCAGAATGAAACAGATGTGTCCATTTGTTGGTAGATCAGATTAATGTAAATCAAGGCAGTATAAAGGTTACACATTATAGGGATTTGTGACTGGTAAACTTTCATAGTGGGATCAGAGATAGTAATCATCTGGCAGTGGGAATAAAAAGTCAAAGTGAAGCTTAAATGCTGAATCAAAAATCAGTCCTGTTAATGTCTAACACACTGGGGTCAAAAATTCATAAGAGTCCAGCTGTGAAAATAAGATGGGAGCTGTATTAGTTTTCTCCATTCTGTATCTCACATTTAAGTGTTGTCAGTTGATGAGGGTTTGTCCCTTGGGAATTGTCGTGGGGTACTTTAGTCCATGTAAAGTGAAAATTTTGCATCACATAGAGGATCTTGTGAAATTCTGTAAAGCATGAGGACAACATGCTGAGATTCATAATGGCAAGGAAGGAACAGTAGAAACTGTAATCTGCCACATGCCCTTATCTGAAAGTGGTTCTTGACAAAGAAGGCAGCGTGTTTGTAGTGCAGAAGCCAACAGAATCTGTGACACATTTTAGCAGTCAGTGGTTATTAATGAATAAAAACTGGTAACTTCAGATGGATGTTGACATACAGAACTGTTTAAAATAAATAGAAATCCCAACGGGCCCATTCTTTTCACGCCTCTCAGTACTATTTCTGTTTGTGGCATTGTGTAAAGTCCCATTACTGGGTCAAAAGTTTGATGTAAACAAGCAGTAAGCCCTCTAGCAGGATTTATATACTGAGAAAACTTGAAATAATGAAACAAATCACATGCGGCTTCTGTAAGGCACGTGGTGCATGGTGTCAATGCAAAAATGTTACAAGGTTTTTGTACTTTGTCTATTTTTCCCACTTGTTTTCAAATGATAGGCTCACAATTCATTGTTTATAACTCCATACATTTCTAAATTTATATAGCATTTTAATATGGTTGTGCTGTGTACTCAAGAGGAAGAATCTAAATCAAAAAAGGAATAAACTCAAAAAGAAGTTAATGCAGTCCTACGTATTTTCTAAAAGTTATTTGCAATCCTTGGCAAGTTGTTTAACCCCTGTGATCCAAATGCAGACCTACTCAAGGTGCACTTTCTTCTGTATTTGGCCCCATTCTCTTACTTTTAGTGTGTGATGCTTTCCAAGGACTAAGATGCTAAAAAGCACGTGAACACACCACGTCTATCTATGAGGGATGCATTATGCCTTTACACAGAATTATTTCAGATATGCAAAAAATTTTCCAATGTGTGTTTGTTTAGCAGTTTTAGCCTCATTTTATAGATGGGGCATTGAGTGACATACAAATTGTGGGCAGATGGTGCCACCACGTAGCTTCTCCTGCGATGGTCTAAGTGTAGCCAAAGGAGGCTTGTGAAGATGTTGGCTGAGGCTGATATGCCTGTGAGTCTGTTTGTTTCCCCAGCTTTCTGACTACTTGTTTGTGAGTAATTGAAACTCTGGAACATGGAAGTCCCAGCCTGAAATGGTGATCTGTTCAAGATAACAGTGACAACCCTAGCAAAGTCATGAAAAAATTGTCCAGATATCCCAATTCTAACTCTCCTGTCCCGGTTATGAGATCAGGTTGCCTCCTGTCCTATGACTATAGTGAAAACAGCATTTCAACAATAAAAATAAACTTCTCATGCATCTATTTATCCTTTGAAAATACAAGCAGAGAATAATGTTTATAACTAGTGTAAGGTCAGGGTATCAGAAGCACAGGTTCTATGACTTACTTGGTTAAATGTATTTTACTCAATATTCCCATGAGTCTCATGTAGAAGACAGTACTACTTTTTGTGAATAAAAGTGGTATATCTTTTCCAAATTATCAACAATGGCTTTAACTTTTAAATAAATCACCAAAAGGCCAAATACATTACGGGAAACACACTAAGTTGCACAAGTTTCATCAACAAGTCACCAGGACCTTGGCTGATTGTTCCTGATTTAGAGTTCTCATTTTGGGGAAAAAAAATAAATTACATAACAGTAAGACAAACATTAGTGCTGATGAGATGGAAAGGTCATAATCAGGATCACAAAATGCAGGGATTAATATGTAGAATGGCAATGAAAAACAATGGGTGACGCAAGGACAGATGACATCACTTTATATGGTGCTATCTTTTGGTGACTTTACTGACCATAGATTGTCATGGGATGATGCCCTAATCTAATAAAACATGAAGCTGGTTAAACAACTACTAGCAATAAGAAGATCTACAATTAAACTAGTAACTAAAGTAATTTACTTCCACTCAGAAGGGTCTCAGTTTAACAATTACTTATGTGGAAATTGTTTTATTTGCCATATAAATCTACCCATCTCAGAAATGGAACAGAAAGCTTTTAGCTGTTCAGAGTAACAGAAGTTAATGACATGAGGACAAGAATATACTACTATAATAAGGGTGTGTGTAGTAAATACAGTGAAATGCCAATGTCCTGAGAGGGAGGCAGTCATTGATAATTGGAACGTGATCCTGTGGCATTATGAGTTGTGGTAGACGTAAAGGAGAAGGAAGTCTGAGCAAGGAGCTCTCACTGACCATTATCAATGAAGGGGAAAATACAGTATTGGCAGAAAGATCTGCAGACAGGCAATGAAGGAAACCACAGACTTGTAGGGCAGGTGAAAAATGAAAGATCCCACTGAAATAATAGTTGTTTTTTTAGAGTGTTCTCACGCTGAGTTTCACTTCAGACATGAAGTCTGTCAACATTGAAAATGTCTTGAAATCTTTTATTGTAACTTTCTAACTTCTTTCACTGGTGTTGGTTCAATAATGCTGGGTACTGACTGAGACTGAAAAATACAGCATGGGTGAAAAAGTACTCCGTACTGCAAACATTTTACTTTTCTTGGAAGTTTCCTGTCTGAATACTAACCTGGCCTGACCCTATTTGATTTGTGAGATCTGATGAGAACAGAGCCTGAGGTTATGGCACTAAACTAAGAAAAGTGATAACAAAACAAAAATGGCATGATTGACAGGGTAGTAGGCTGAACACAATAAACCTAAGGAGAACTATGTGTATGTATTCCGCTCCTTAATATCCTCTTTGTAGATAAGAAAAATAAGCCTGACCCTGGAGCTAAAATAGTAATGGGATGAGGGCTGCCTGCCTTACTTGATGGCCATAAACAATATTATACAAAGATGGATTACTGAAATGGAAAGTGGGTACACATGAGATGCTACCTTGAGGCAGGACTGAAGCAGGAGCCATCCTGGACTCTTGTGCTGTCTACAGTTATCTCCTTTTGGTTGGCCCCACGTTTCTCAGTAAACTGTGATATGACCCTGTGTAGTCCAGCTTTAGTGCTTTTCACTGTCAGGTTCATTGAGGCTATAGAAGGCTATTTTGCTTGGAGAAAAAAAATAGATATGTGAACTGAAAGCATTTATAGATAAAAGAAGTAGTCAGCAGAAAGCTGTCTAAAGAGGTTTCTTTTGTAGTGCACCAAGAAAAAGCAGCTTCTTATGACAATAGAAAAAATGGCAATAGAAGAGTTACATAAGAAAGCTCAGGTTTCCTTTTTGTGCCCATGTTTTTCACTAATCTTGAAAATTATTGAGACACATGCTATTAAGGTTGTGATGTAATTGTATTGAACTCATTTAACAAAACTAATGACATATTTTTCCCTCTGCAATGAGTACTGGAAGTAACTTCGGAAATTAGGCCAGGTTCTGATGTTACTTTGTAGTGTAATAAAAAAAAAATTGGTTAATATCAAAGGAATTATTCTAGATCCTAATACCTATAGCTGGTCAATGCTCAGAGCCTCTATATTTCACTTTTTCAGAAAACTACCATGTTTTCTAAACAGCTTTCATTTATACAGACTATTTTATGTGCAAGCTGAAGGCTCAATATAGATCTTCTCCTTGCTTGAAACAAGCTAGGACAGATCAAATGTCCCTAAGGCTTTTCTCTTTGGTATTCCAGTTCAAAATAGAAATGCAAATACATTTAATGAGAAATTACTCAGAAAGCTTCCTATTTTAGAGATTTAGAACTGTTTTGTGATTTATGAATGTGAATTAGAGCTGGTGGGAATTTTTCTGCTGAAATAAACGGAGAATTTGATTTCTGAAGAAGCACAACATTCCATAGAAGGGAGAATGCATAGTTGTAAAATGTACGTATAAACTAATAAAAGTTACAGATTTAACGGACTTTAGACAAGTTCTGGTGAGAATTTCATAGACCTTCTGGACCTGTTAAATTGAATATAAAGGCCACAAATGTTTGGCTTATCATTTTGAGTGCAACCTGGAATTTACCTCTTTACTAAAAAATATAAAGTTACTGAGGTTTGTGCTTTCAGAGGACTTGAATTAACTTTGAGAGAAAGAGATCATTTTCATGGTGACTTTTCCAAGTACAGTTTTATTTCCCAGTGAGGCATACTTGTGAGTGTTATCGTTTTACATTCTGCATAAAACTTAAACTCAATGAAATATATAAAATTCTTTTGGTACTGTTATTTCAGTTACTGCAAAGAACAGTCTTCAGTCAAATTTGTAGGCATAGTTTTGCAAGTACTGACAATTTGCTTGCTCCGTGAGAATAAAATCACTATGATAGGGACACCTAAAATCTGGAATACAAGTAATTTTATAAAGGTGAGGTGGTCCAACCTCAACTCTTTGTTACTAAACTTGTGCATATGCTTTTTAGGTATCTGAGGTTACTTCTTGGGAAAGATGATATTGGACAAATCCATGATTAGAGCTTTTGTAATGTTAACCATCCCTACCGCGCTGGAATTGATTCCACACGTTTGGTGAAAGGCAATTTGAATGGTAAGTCACTTAGTCATATTCTCATTTTCACACACCATTCAACTTTCTACTCTGCTCATTCTTTTTTCTCACAGCAGTATGCACAGCATGTCCCCACCATTGTTGTGCATAGTTTAAGACAGCATCAAGATAGAAAGATTGCTGTAAATGTGCAAAAAAAGTTCCCAGTGAAATGCCTAGGCTTCTCCAATGCCCACATAGCAACATCTTCCTCATGTCCCTGAAGAAAATGGAGAAATTAGCAGCATTTTGCTGATGAGGTGAACCAGTTGTTGCAAAAGGTTGAAGCCCAGTTGTGCGAGTGGCTGGACATTCTTACTATACCAGTGAAGGCTGAGGGAAAATCCATACTCAGCAGCTGTATCTCTTGAATTTGACCACTCAACCAAAGAAACTGTTTCCTACTGTGTAGAATATTTGGGGTTGAAAATTCACCTGAATATTAGAATTGGGCCAAAACAGAACCCAGACCTCAACTCTAAAGCTACATCAGATTTGTCTATTTAATGATTTCCATGTATGAATATGGTGAAGAATGAACTTTGCCAGACTGTAAAATGGCTTGATTGGCTTTTTACAAAGTACAGCATCATAGGAAGGCTCAAATCTAACTGGTCTTCATCCACTACTTCAAACTCTATGGTTTTCTCTTTCTTTTGGGGCTCTTACTGCCACATAACATCACAAATGTCATCTTGTACTGACATTTCTGTCACTCAGAAGCCAAACACTGGGATTGTTTGGTTTTGTTTAAAACAATTGGCTGAACTGCATGGCAGCACTTAAATAGAGCTGCCCATAGCCACGGTTCTCAGAGCTTTGAGGTCTTTTTGTGGTGGCAAGGCTGTATGCTGAGAGCTGGGGAAAAGCACCCGTGGCTGACAGTGCAGACTTGATTAGAGGTATTTAGCCAGAGTCGGAAACTGCAAAGTGTATTCCTCAGTACACGTGAGGAGCACCAGCAGCTCTGAGACAAGAAGTGTGAGCTGCTAAAAAGGAAGTACATTGGCACAGATCTGTCTTAAAAGCCCATGTTTTGACAATGTTTCGCTATCTGAGCTACCTGCCACAGTTTAAAAAACACCAGTGCAGGTACAACAATACAAAGTGGTAGGATGCAGCAAGTCAGAGGGTAAGGCAGGATCATGGAAGTATTGTGTCAGAACACCTTGGGGTAATTAATATGAAACTGTTCTCAGGCCAACACCTGTTTTTTGGAGCTGAAGATCTCATTTACAACTTCCTTGTGCAGTCCTGATAGTCCCTTAGGTCTGCTCATGCTCTCACTGCATCCACCCTTAGTATTTCAGTTGAATTAAGGCTGGGCAGTACTGCCACAAAGTCTGGGAGCAGAGGCATTGTGAGAATCTCCAAAACACCTCGGAAAAGTGGTATCTTCAGAAACTATCTCTGCAGGAGCTAAAAATGCTGAGATCTCACAAGCTGCATGTCAGTGATCTATACAGATGTGCTGAAAGCAAATACTCTGGTTTGTCTTGTACAACACAGAGCAGAATTTCTCCAGTTATCCTGGGTTTATTGCATACATCAAATAGTCAATGCATAGAATGAGAGGGAGAATTATACATAATGTACTTCCTATGTGATGCCCAGCAAAGGCCAGATTTTCTTAGTAAGTGGGACTCTGTATTTGCTATCTTTTACAAAAGATAGCAAATATTTTTATTCAAAAGGTCTGAACAATCACTTGCATCCAATGAACCTACCTTTTAGAAATGTATTTGAGTCTTGGAAAGGTTTTCATGTCTTCTGTGTGGACTGGAGGGTGCACATCATAATTTCTTTGCTGTCTCTGTCTCAGGCAGCATTCCCTAGCATTCCTTTTTTACAGAAAATAACTCTGTGCATAAATAAGACCCTAAAAATCATTTCTCTTTGATAAATATTTTAGTGAATATTCCTGCTTGCACAGGGCTCTCTTCGGTTCCCCTGAAGCCAGATCTGGCCCACATACAGTGAAAATGAGGCTGGCTGCTCAACATGCAAAACTCCTTATGTTCTAGTTAACAGTAAGCATCAAGTAAAAGGAAAAGGACTTTTTCTTCCTTTGTCTTCCAGCAATGTTATCTTAGACAGCCACCAGCACATGATCATTTACATAAGGAGGGAAGTGCAGAGCTGCTGCCAACTGCCCATAGTGCCTGCCAAAAACAGATGTTAGATGTTACTGTTAGAATAATGTCTTCTTCAGCTTGACATGTGAGTGCTGCAATCTTTATTTAAAAGGAAGAGGAAAAAATATGGTTGAATTAATGAAACGGAGCACACAACATACGGTCTGAAAAAATTATAATCTATGGGAAAGTGCTAGCTGTCCAATTGCCTAAGACTGCTAAACTCAGCTGGGTGAATTTGTTGCAGAGAACTGTCCTGGTCTGGCATGAAGATGGGTTTGGTGACCTAACAGATCTGTTGTATTTTTATATTTTTATTCCCATGCCTTCGCATCAATTTTTAAATTTAAAAATTTCCAAAAGGCAGAAAATAGAACTTACTGTAAAACTCAGTAAAACTGCAAAGCTCTATATTGACTTGCATGATGCTAAATCCAGCATTCTTTGTCCCCAAAAATTCTCATTTTAAGTAGCAGGTAGCATTATCACAAAAGCTGTTTGTAATATATGGAATCTGCTATAATTTTGCATAAATCCTGGGGTCTCTATAAAAACACAATTGAGATAAAGGTTTTGCATCTTAACTGCGAAGTATTTTATTCATATACCTTATGGGACGAGAAAGAACCTGTCTGCAAAGATGCAAAATATTATAATTTAATGCTTTGTTTTCCTGTCTTCCTATAAGCAGGGAACTAAGCTTCTTGGTCTATAGAGCTGAAAAGCTGACTTATATTGCAATCAGCTTGTATAGTTAGCCTCTCTCAAGTCTTACATTGATGATGGTTCTGTGGGGTAGAGCCAACAAACCCTTGATTTTACATTTCTGTGTTGCAGTTGAGCTTTCACCCAGTTAGTTCAATCCAGCCCTTTCTGTGATTAATTGTCACACTGTCTCTTCTTGCTAGCCAGAGGTCATGGGAGTTTATCACCCCCTCTGTCCCTTGGCCAAGTGTTGTTGGAACTGATTAAAAGAGTAATAAGGAATACAGACAGACATGCAGGCACACAAACTGCTTGACATCACCAGCAGTGTTTCTTTAGAACAGGCTAAAAGGGCTTCAGGCTCCTCAGCTTTTATTGGTTTTTAGTGCTGGTTTCATTGCAGGTCCTGTAGTAAAAGCAATCTGCACCTGCAAGATGTCTGTCCCTAGGTGAGTAAGAGACAAGGCAGAGTATCTTTCTCTCCCACTGCAAGAGTAGCCAATACAAAATTCCTCACAGGATATGTTCCCAAAGTTTTTAGGACTCCAACTTGAAACTGCTGTGTGGAAAAAGCAGCTGCCTAATTGCACAGCTGCCTGCTCTGTGAGGGCTTGCAAAGTGCTGCCATCTGCTTCTGAAAATAGAGGGGACAAGAAAGCATGTGAGTGCTTTTTGTCCTCCCTGCCCTCCTTTTCTTTCTCTTTGGCTGGGAAATGAGGTTGTCACAGTGTTCTATGGGTGTTAGACTCTCATGGACAGGGCTGGAGAAGATGGGCTTTGCAGCCAGGTCATGGCTGGCAGCAGGGGAAGCCCTGGTCACCTTCGCCTCACACTGGCCATGTCTGTGGCAAACTCTGGTGCTCCTCAGCTGCTGTAGTGGGCTATTTTAACTGATTATTCTGGATTTTAGGTTTGTTTTGAAACTTTTTGTGGTTTTGGTGGATGGAGTCCTGAGTCAGCTCAATGAAGAGCTTCTCTCCAGAGAAGAGGAAGAGGGAATGGGATTGCACGTTTTGATAACACTGTTGTATAGGGTTGGCTCAGTGGTCTTGCTTAAAAACACCAAAAGACTGTGTTGAGATGTTATCACCACAGGTGGAATACACAGACGTTACAATTTGTGATATGGTTTCAAAACTGCAATAATCTTGGCTTTTGGTCATTCTTACTCTTTCAGCATTGTTAATCCCTTTCCTCTTTTAAATTCTAGACTGTTTCTCCAGCCATTTGCAAAGGGACTGGAAGAGGACACCGTAGGGAAACGTGTTTTCAGCTCTCCGGGTTCAGCAGTTAAGCCCTTTTTCTTTGCAGCCTCCTATCCAAAGAAGTATTTACATGAAATGTCAGTCACCCTGTGGAATTATATGAGAATTAATTATCTGTGGAGAATGATTTGGCCCTATTAATTATGGGTCTCACATAAAAAAAAGAATAGGCCTAATGTGTCATATGATCTTTTTCAGTCAGGGAACTAGGAACCCATCGGCATCAAATATCAATAATGGTTTTGTTGAATACAGATTGATGACCTCTGACAGAAATTATAGGAGAAACTTGTATCATTTTGTCTTATTATAGCTTACCAAGACCTTAGTCAAGATCGGGGTCTTATTTTCTTAGGCTGTCATGCAAGGGGTTAAAACTGATGTTTATCAGATTATTGTTTGCAACCAGTCATGAATGAATAAGGCTTTAATGTACGTAGAGTCAGAAATAACTGATGTTAAAATGCAATCACAAATCAAATACGGTATTACATGGAGACAGTTAAAACATTATGTCTAATTAAGTCTTCATTTAAACATGTGTGTAATTTTGTTGTTCAGAATTATGTACAGCCTTGTAGGCTGTTCCCTGCAGTGAACCATGGTGCCTGTTTGTGTCTTGCCATTTGGCAAAGGAAATGTTGAATTTTATGTTTTGCTGATATAGTCAGATATAAAAAAAGTCCTAGGGAGTTTTCTGAGTTATTCAACATCTTTATATTTCATATATTCATATATATTTCTTTATGAGTGTCTATCATACTGTAGTTTTAAAATATGCCCTCAGTATTTTCTTGTCCATGAGTTTTCTGTCTCCCTTCTCCCATTGTTCAGCAACTTTTCTGAATGGCTGCAAAGCACCATCCTAGCACAGTAAATTTGCTAGAATAGGAAGCTTTCTAGGGGAAATAGCTTTGTCACTGCAAAGAAAAGTCATACTTAAATACCAGCAAAATAGATATTACCACCACATAAATGAATTTCTGATTGTAGCATAAATATAGGATTAAGATGAAATGACAGCCTATTATGGGTTGGGGTTTGTTTTCAAAGGGGAGATCCTGGAAACTAAAGTAAAATTTAAAAGAAGGCTTGGGGTTTTTTTTTCTCATGGACCATGCCTCAAGTTCTGCAGAAAACACACAGAAGAAGGTGCAAACCTTCACATTCAGTAGGACAGATTTGTCAAGAGAAGTTTTTTCTACATTAATGCATTACTGCAGAATCATTTTCCTGGGAATACACTGCAAGCTTAATTTTTGTTCAGATACTTTACTGATGCAGTAACACACCTACTGTGCTTGAAACAGTAAGCCTGTGAACAGAATTTGCTTTGGAGAAACAGTGCTCTGGTAGGAGCAACTAACACTGTGAGCTGCTGGTTCTCAGTTTTCAGGCTGTGATGCTGGACTGTAGGTCAGGGAAACACATTGGCATGTTCATCCTTCACCCAATTTCTTTGAGGGTGGGCATTTAATATTAAAAATAAATGGCAAGAGAAACATCAAGGGAACTCCCTGCAACTGGGACTTTGTGTTTTATAATTTACAAAAATCATTTCACCTACTAACTTGGATGGCGAGGTTAAGAAATTCAGTTAAATGAAACTGCCAAAGTGCAAATCAGTTATTTGCAAACAGAAGAGAAAGAAAATTCTAAAGGAAACTAAGATGATATAAATACTTCATCGATATCAATGTTGTAGCAGTCTATTTGGATAGCATACAATGGGAAGTTTGGTGAGGAATACCCATAAAAACACTTAGGTGAAGAAAAACTCCTTCTTTCTTCTGTGTATTTTTCTTAAAAGTGGTTTTGTTGCATTCAGTGCCATCTCCACCATCCAAGGTTTGCTTTTTTGTGGTGATGTCTATTTAAAGGATATTTCAAAAATGTAAATTTTCACGTTTTCAAGACTTCCCTTAAGTTTCCTCCTTTCTTGTGTACATGTGTGTATATATATATATACTTAAACCTCCTTCCCAGAACAGGATTAGGTAGAGCTTTTAGTTATAGTGAGGATTATGTGAAAAAGTAACATTACTTAATAATTTTGATAATTATTTATCTGCATCCTATATAGATGGAAAAATTTTTTCATTCCACAGGGAAAAAGAAAGAGTCAAGCATTACTTCAAACCTAGCAAAAATGTTATTACCTATTTGGTTCATAATGGTTTGATACATCTATGTGATCATCACATACCAAGGCATTAGAAACATAGGCCTAGATATTTTTTACCATCCCTGTCACAGTAAGTAAGTAAATTAGATTTATTAATAAATTCAGAAAATGGAGAATATATTTCTCAAAGTAAAGTTTATCTACTTCTGGTAAGCACTAGGATTTTTATTTCTATCACTTAAATTTCAGATTCACACTGTTACAATAATATTGATTTGAAAATTTAACTTCAAACACTAGAATGACTAATAATAAAGTATAAAAGACAATGAAGCCAGAAGACAAGCCCTCACCTTCCTATATGGCTGTAAATTAGAGGCTACCAATTTCATTTTATTCCTGAGAATCTGACTCAGGATGAAGAGCTAAATGGATGTAAGACATGAGAAAGAAGAAAAAAAAAAGAAAAAAAGGAAGGCATGTACTGATACCCTGGGCACAGTCAATATATAGTTCCCATTTAAGCAAAAATATGTATTTTCTGCATATCTTTCAAGCAAATTGCTCTTCAAAAGAATACAGGCAAAAGTATTCTTCTTCAGCACTTTTTCAGGAATTGATTCAAGGAGACTTATGAACTGCTGTTTTTTTAGCTGATTACCAATTTGATTGCAGAATCACAGAATCAATTCAATTGGAAAAGACCTCTAAGATTATTGAGTCCAACCTTTTACCAGTCACCACCGTAAAAGAGGCCATGGCACTACGTACCATGTCCAGTCATTTCTTGAACACCTCCAGGAATGGTGACTCCACCACTGCCTGTCCTGGGCAGTCCATTCTCATCTTTAACGACCCTTTCTGTGAAAAAATTCTTCCTGATGTCCAACCTAAACCTTCCCTGCTGCAGCTTGAGGCTGTGTCCTCAAGCTGGTTGCCTGGGAGAAGAGACAGGTACTCCCACCTGGCTACACCCTCCTTTCAGGCAGTTGTAGAGAGTGATAAGATCTCCTGTGAGTCTCCTTTTCTCCAGGCTAAACACCCCCAGCTCCCTCAGCTGCTCCTCACAGGACTTACTCTCCAGACCCTTACCCGGTTCCATTGCCCTTCTCTGGACTCATTCCAGCCCCTCAGTGTCTTTCTTGTAGTGGAGGGGGCCCAAAACTGAACACAGGATTTGAGGTGTAGCCTCACCAGTGCTAAGTACAGAGGGACAATCATTGCCCTGGTCCTTCTGGCCACACTATTCAACATGGGTATTTTACATACTTAACATCAGGATGTGGGTAAAACATCATTGCATATGGTGTCATACAGGGACTGAGTACTCTGCCAGCGCTGAAGAATGACAAGATACCAAAGAGTCACAGTGTGGTGTCTTATCAGTACAATATGTTGGCATTTCCCTCAACTTTTATTCTTTATTCAAAGAGCCTCTTTTGTGAAATGTGTATCACACTAGTGTACCTGGAAATCAGATTGCTCTGAAGTCATCTACACTTACATTCAAGGGAACGTTCATGTCTCCTTTCAATTTTTCCTTGAAAGAAAGTGTCTTCTTTCCCTCTGCCTTCCTCCTTCTTCCAATGACAGGCTTAGACTTGCTAGAGCTTCCTAAAGGGACTAAATACCCTTGATCCTGGTAAGCTCAGCAATAAATGAATGTGCTTGGATCTTGTGAAGAGGTGACTTGAATTTGCGTGTTTAGTTCCACCCGGAGGGCCCGGGGGAATTGTGTGTGGCTGTAAGATCACACACTGCTTGCATTCACACTGGAGTGATGGTGATATTTACAGAAGCATCAAAGTTCACAGCTGTCTGTCCCTTTATAGATAATCAATAAATCATACGTCAGCTCTGGTGATTGTGCATGTCAAGTAACAAGTCATCAGCATCTAAGCCATCAAAAATGGTGCATTACTTTCGTGTTGCAAATCTGCTCTCTCTGGAAGAAGGAAACAGGAGGTGGGGCAGGGGGGAAGAAATTCTGTGAGCCATCGTTTGCTGCCATTTCTGAGTGGTCAGGAGATGCAATAATGTTTATGGATAAGGACAGACCCCTCCCGAGTGAAAAAAAATGAAAAATCTGCATGATCTCTGAACTGCCCTACTTGTCACCAGCTGACAGATCTGAAAAATGAAAACCACTTTTGACGTTTACTGATTTTAGTCTACCAGATGGTGCATGGCACTTCCAGACCAATGTGATGGGGAAGATAGGAATGGATGGAAAACAAAGCAGATCGTAATTGTAGGCATCCTCTTTTATAATTCTGACCATTTGCCACTTCATAAATTAATCAATCTGATTTCCGATGTATGGTTATAATTCTACTGAAAGTCAGATTAGAATAAACAGATCCTGGTCTGCATTCAAGATGAAAATAAAGATTACAAAAAATAAACAGAATTCTGTGAGTCTCTGGCATCAACTCTTTGCTTCCACTGGTTCCCTGCTGACACAAAGGTATTTATGGTCTAAATTAGTGTTAATGTTTTGCAGGGCTTTATTCATATTACTAAGTGGCTTTTCAATAAACAGCTAAAAGTGGAAAACATTACAATTCTATTTCCCAGACTATAATTTTCTGCAGCAATAGAAATGCATTAGTCCTGGCTTTGACTTCTCTTCTGCTAATAAGGGCATGTTTTAATGCATTTCTGAATCTACTGTACCTCATTCTTCTGGGGTAGTTCATTGACTCATTTCCAACTAATAAAACACAGGCAAATGCTGATGATCTGAGATCTGGAATCATACATAACATCTAGGAGCTTCCCTCAAGATGGCACTACTGAACTGCTTCACATTCCTCTGAACCCTTATGTAATCTTGTTTACACAGCATCAGGGTCATTTTAAAGCAAAGATCACACAGTGCTAATTTGGCCAATGATTTTCATTTTCATTTTGGCAAAATGCCTTCTTTATGTCTAGGCACGGACATTTAAAGGCAGTATTTTTTGCAGGCTCTGTCAATAGACTTGTAGTCAGGGAACACTTGTTAAAAGGTAGCCTGAATTATACTTTTTGATCTGTCTTAGAAGCCATGGACCACTGAAATCTGCTACACAGATTTGTGTACATGAGATTTACAGGCCTCTTTTTCCTGTTGGTTGAGGCTCTGGATCACTGCCTTAACATGGATTGAGAAGGTCAGTACAAAGTGAGTATGAGAATGGGAAGGATTTATTTTTCCAGAAGCTGCAAATAGAGGGAGTCCCTACACACAGCTGTCTATCTCCACTCTTAAGGAGGAAAACTTGCCTTTCCACCACCCTACTGGAGTCTTTTGAAAGTGTAGAAATCAGAGGTCATACAACATGTAGAGGTGAAAGGCCTGGACCAATGTCATTACTTCTCCGCTCATCATGAGTTTTGCAAGAAATACACCCCAAACCTTGCCCGTGCTGTCCTGACCTTTGCACACACACACAAACTTCCAGACTGGAAGCTTCATTGCAAAGAAATTCTGGACTATGATCAGCAGAGGCAGTCCTCAGAAAACAGATGCCTTTCTTGGTGTTTCCATTTCTGACCTTCCACAGTTGTCCTCTAAATCCTTCTGTCTGAGATGGCAGCTTTTCTTGATAATGTTGTAAAGAAATATTTTTCTGTAGGGAGTTCTCCAGAGAATTTCTGCATAGTTTGGGATAAGACATCAAGGAACACCTTGCTGATCTATATCAGTGAACCACAGAAAGAAACTGAGAATATCAATGAACTGTAGGAAGAAACCGAGATAATATCATTTGCATTAGCAATCACTTTATAAAACACAGGAAAGAATCTGGTTATACTTCATTCAAGTGTTGTAGGAGAATAAATGAAATTATCCTTATTGCAGGACTAAAGAACCTTGCTATGCTATGCCAAAACTATGCTATGCCTTGAGTAACTGATTCACCATAGCAAAACCTCATTTGTGTATCTATGAATAATGTGAAACAACCTGAATAACACAGAAGTAGGAAAAAGGTTTTACACCATGAAAGATGGGTAGCATCATAAGTACATACTCTGTTCAAAATATGTAGTGTTTTATAACTCTTAAATATCTCCTCCATGTAGATGAAATCTGGATTTTTATGCTTAAAAAGATTATTTGATTTTTTTTTAAGCTGTAGCAATCTGCAAGAAATGTACAGATTTGTGTGTGCCCTCCCTGTTATGTTGCACTGACTCAGCTCAGTCTATGCTTAGCACAACATTTCTTCTATCCATATGAGACTTCTGGGATCAGCCCTGTGGGACCAAAACCTGGTCTGCTTGATTTGAGAAGGTGTATCACCTCTCCCTCAAGAATGTTGCTGTCCCGTAGGTGCAATTGCAGAGCTCTCAAATTACTGTGAAACGAGCTTCGTGTCTGCATGTGGTGTTACAACAAGAGATGGCCAAAACTCTTCACTGCAGGTGGACAGGGGCCAGTTTTCCCTAGAACACCCTGAGCTGAAATGGTTACTTTAAATAAAGGTTCCTTAGATAACCCTGGGTATATCTGCAAATGGTGTTGTGCTGAAAAAGAGGAATTTAGCACAAGCTGTGACTGAACAGTTGAGGAGGCAATACAAAGACAGCGTGTGGGACCTCTGCCTTGAACAATGATAACTGAGGGAATCTTTGAGAAGGGACTGCTACCCAGGATGCTGGTGGGTTAAGTTCTGTATTCACCAAGAATCACTAAGTATTACTACAAATCCCCAAATTATTACCATGGGTTTTACTCTCCACATAAGCAAAGATGGTATTTTCAGTATCTAATGAAGTTATTTGTGCACAAATGGGTATGATCCATTGTATGTTCAAGAGAAAGTTGATTGATTGGTACATCTAACCAGCTTTTGGAGGATGGAGGTAGAAGTGCACATTGAACTGCATTTGCTATATAACAAAAGCCCAGACTTCAAACACAATGTTAAAAATACATATTATAATCCCTGGTTGTTTATTTTTTTAAGGGAAATTGCCTGAATAAATCCTTTTGTCTTCCTCCTTCTGTGGAAAATTTTGGTTGCTTACTGGGTGTTAATCCCAAAGCACATATGCACGTGCTGCACTTTACAACATGGACCTTCTGACTCATTTATGTAAGACAACTTTGTGCAAATGTTTTCAGAATTAAGATGCTACATCTCCTGTGGATGAACTACAGGGCGTACTTTGCTGGTTAATTGCTCAATGGTAGAATTATTATTGATTGCTTATGTTACTGGTGCGCTCACAATGTCCTAAATGCCATCCCTAAAAGGCACAGCCTCTCCTACGCAGTGTGGTGGTTGGAAAAAGTATGAAATAACGGATGAAGAGTAAGGGACAAAGACAGATAAAATGTGAAAATAAAGCTAGACACACTTCCAGTCTTCCAGTACCTGCTGTGCCTTTTGCTCTGGCAAACAGGGAAACTATTGCATCTGATTGTGTGAAAAAGAGTTCAATTCAATTTCAAGGTATACTGTAAGAAACTCAGAAAAGCTACTTTCTAAAGGCATCATTACTATCCTAGAATGGCAAAATTTTCACTCCTGTTTATCTATACCTATTATACTTGTCTCTTATTTTTTCAGGTTTTCTACCCTTCCTCTTCCCACTCCTCAGGCTTCATTGCATGTCTGTGATTTAGTAGCTTACTGTAGGTTCCTCTACTATCCATGCATTTGGTAAATATTACTTAAAATTATTCCCAGATTTAAGGATAACAAGAAGTAAAAAAAGCAGAGAAATAAAGTTTAAGTAAATCTTTGCATCTCAACCAACTCAGGCCCAGGGGTACAGCCTCTAAAAATGACCCACTCTTAATATGTTGAACAGTTCCTTTTGCTTAGAATATGATAGATGCCAGTGAAAGGTGCAAGAAAGTGAACTTCTAACTGCTAAATCTATCATATCCAATTATGTATGGAATGCCTCTACTTTCATACTCTGCAGCAGTGCAACATGAAGTAACATAGTAGGAATTTCTGGTGAATGAATGGACTTACAAGAATGGATGTGTGCAAGTAGTTGATGTATGATATGCTGGTTTGATTCTGATGAGAAAGCAATATTCTCATGTCGAAGCAGAAGTAAGAGAGGCACTACTAAGCTAGGCTTTCTCAGAGAAGCAGCTACACTGCTAGATGGAATCTAATCAATGCAAGCCTGCTTACAGGGAGGTTGGCATCAAAACACAACAGCTGAAGTGTAGCAGATGGCTAGATCTGAAGGAGATGTAAACAGAGGCTGAATAACTAAGCATTGCATTCTGCAGATGTCAAAGTTTCCAGGCTGTAAAAAGTTTAGTCTAAGTGCTCTCCTGAAAGCTCTTTTGGTTTTTGGCTACCTAAGTCCTGAACTCTACCCACCCTCACTCCATGTGATGTGTTAGAGTCATCTGAATTGTCTGGTTTTTGAGCATGTGGTTGATGAGAAGTTGTCCCTGAAAGGCTATAAAATGTAGAAGATTATAATTTCCCTGCTTCTTTTGCTTGGATCCAGCCAGCTCTGGGTGCTTTAGGGACTTCATTCTCAGTAGCAAAGAAATACTGTAAAGGTGAGGAGAACACTGACATCGATGTGGTTAAAGGATAGAGAAGCACAAGGATGGTTAATTCCAATTTCCTGCAGATCAGAGAAGTAACAAGAAACCCTTCTCTTTCCCCTCACATTCCCAGCTTGTTTATAGAGCCTGTGTATGAGGAAGGAGGTCTATGCCTAGAGAATGGAAAAAAACCAAAAAGCAAGGCTGTGCGCAGCAATTGTCCATGAGGCAAGTAGATTTTTAGTAGTCCTCCAAAGAAATACACAGACTTGAAAGCTGTGTGAGTCAATCCTGATCTGTTCCATGCATTTTCTTCTGCCTACTTCTTTTGTCATCTTCTCCCACTTGTGACTTGCACTTCTTTTCATATCACACTTCTGCTGAGAACAGGCCGCTACTTTGCAGATTACAAGGACCATTCATCTCTTTCAATCTTCCCTTAAAACACTCTGCCATTGAAAAGAAAAATTGTGAGATCTCTTCACCAACCATAATTGGCCTGTGCATCATATTCTGCAAGCAAGATAGTGAGTTGTTCATTCTCAATGTACTCTTCAAAGAGTGTGGGCATACTTGATGCTGTATACACAGCAGTATCTTCCAAAGTCAGGTAATTCAAACTGCTAGGGCAGATGTTTTGACTAATCTTCAAGGAAAGGACAGCAAATGGCAGTGCAGAAAGGAGTAATAGCTCACAGGCTGAGCCACTACCTAGAAACTGATACTAAGAAAGATCTGTAAGGAGAACATTGCTTCCTGTCTTGTGAGTAGTGGAGAATGAAGTTCAATAGAAAAAAAACTATCATGAGAAAGTTTACTCAAATTTCAATATTATCTCTAGTCCCTTGCTCTCATCTTTTGTTAATTGCAATTGTTCTTAAAGGGTAAGTGTATCATAAAGGACTTTTTTGTCTCATTTCTACCTTGCTTTGCAGGAATTCCCACTTTATGCCCTCTTAACCTTAGGCTGCTGCCAGCAATGCAGCTTAATTAGCCCAACAGGACTGTCTCCAATTATCAGCAATGCCATTCTCTGCCTTCTACTGCTGGCTTTATGAAAGGTCACCAAACAACACCCTACAGTTGTCCCTCCAGTTCCTGCTCAGCAGGAATCCTTCTCACCTCTGAAACAAGGATTTTTAGGTCGTTCTTTGGACTCTTTTGGCTGTCTCTGTGGCATAAAAATGTAGAGTATTAAAATTAGAATTGGATGCCCCCTGAAACTGACTGACTAAAAGATAATGTCAATAGTGACTTTAGCTGATACAGATAATCTCAAACCATGCTATAAGGATATTTATGGTACTGAAATAGATGGGCTTTACAGGAAGAACAAAAAATGACTGTACTTCAGCGAGCACTCAGCTTGCAGTATGACCTGAGAGTGGGGTTCTTTTGCTTTGTTGACAATGCTAGAGGCAATCAACTTCAATCCCAGACAGACTGTCATGGTAGAAAGTAACCATGAATGACATTGCCCAGTGTGATGATTTTGCTGGTGAAATTACTAATAAAGCCGACAATTCAGTTCTGGCATGTGGAAAACATTATGTTGTAGTCTGGGCCACAGGCCACATGGGGAAATGAAAGCCTACATCTCTCTGAAAGGGTAATTGCATGGTGTATACATAGACTATGGGTTTGTGTCAGCTTTGGCTTTAAAGTCAGATGCACAGGTAAACATTGCCAACTGTAAGGGTCTTCCAGATAAGTATTTTTAAATGCTAAAGTGATCAGAAGTAAAATTCAGATCCAAATTGAAATGAACACTTTCAGTAAAACATTTTTGTTCAAAATGAGGTGCAAGTTCACATTCATCTTCTTGAAAGGAGGAAGGGACTGAATTATATAATTAAAGAATGACTGTGATTGTCTTTGAACTTCTGGCTGTTTTCACACAAGATGCCTGAATGCCCTGGTCACTGACAAACCCAGTGCTTTATCCTGAGTAACTCATTTCACCGGTTTTTCCCCCGAGCATACCGCATCAGTACCCAGAAAGCCCAGGCACTGCAGATGGACATCAGCAGATTTGAGAGATCTGTTTCTCAGACAACTCTGGGCTTAGTTTTGTCCTTTTGGATTCACCAATTCCTTGCTTCTCTTGCTGCACCTTCCACTGCATGCCTTTCACTGCAAACTTTCTGTGGGTTCTGGCTATGAACAAACACTTCAGTTTTCTGGTGCAAATTCAGTCCTTCTCAACCCCAAGGCACTCACTTAGGAGTGCTGCTCTGTAGAGTGCTGCACACTAAGCTGAGACCTGATGCAGGGGAGATTCTGTGCATGGAAGCTACCAATGTGAACCCTCTTTTTGTGGGAGTTTGCCAAAATTCCCCTTCCTTCTGCTATGATGGGCTGAGTTCAGCACCAGCCAATTGCTATGCTTTTCCTTAGGAATCTCACAAAGTATTTCAGACAATGCTTCCTACAGATGTGCATTTATGTACATATTGATATATATATATTTATATACATGTAGTTATGTATTTATGTACATAGACATCTGTATGTATATGTAGAAATATATGTTCCAGCTTGCTCAGATTCTTTTGGGGTAATGCTGCTAACACACTGTTTTCTAAGCTTCAAGTGTGGCTATTTGCCATATGCAAGGAAAATGTTATGACTTTGTTTAATAAAACAAGGAAGAATTTCCAAACCAGTCCAAAATAATCTAGGATCTGACCCTGGCTAATATCAGATGCTTCAGAGAAAAATTTAAGGGATGCTACAGTATGTATTTCTGGAATAAACTCTTTAATTATATAGAATAAACCAGATGTAGCTGCCACAGTTAGTGAGTGAATATTAACCATCCATTGTAAGAAGACAAAACATGAGTGGAGTCAGCTGTTACCACCCTGAGTGATGTATGGAGTGTGAGGAGGTCAACACTGTCTCCAACTCACTCCAAACTTTCTGCTTCTCACACAAACATATCGTTTGCCTCAGTAAGGCAGCAGGGACTGCACATCCCTGTCACTAATTGAACTGCTGACTTGTTTGTCTCAGCTGTTTACAACTGAAGCGTTCACATATATTCTCATAAATCTTGTTCGACTGGTTGCTTACCCAATTCTTCTCTGTGGCATTTCTCAAACACCCCAGTTACAGCCTTTGCTTTCAGTTTCTGAAGCTCTGCAGCAGGGAAGTTTCTACACATTGACAAACAGATTCCAATATGTACGGTGTATAATGAACTCCAAAACATCCATGAGCCTAGCCTTTGTTGGACAGCTTTGTTTTAGTACATTTTAAAGGAAAAATAGTGGTATGGGACTCCGTTCAGAAAATGGGATTTCCTTTCCAGAGGCTCAGAAATAGCTTGGAGTCATATCCTTTCCCTGGTGGTTCAGTGAGGCTGTTGGACTTTCTGTGAGCCCGCAGTTGCACAGCAGTGAGTGGGTTGTGCCAACCAAGCTTCAATCTCTGCTTGTCAGATGTGTTACTGGACCTGGCTGCCACCTGAAAGTGAATTGGTGCCATTCTGACATGGATCCGCATTTCTGCCAGGGATCCGCTCATAATGGTCGACTTGCCCACAGTTATAGTTCATGGTAACACAATCCTACCATCAACTACTCAGAAAGGAAGCTCAAACACCACGTGTGGGGTTACTCAAAAAGGATGTTGAGACGTGTCTGCAAACCTGCTTTGCTGGGCTCTTCCTACTTCCCACACCTCCTGCACCTTCAGGGAGAGAAGGGTAGAGAGAAGATAACACAGATGGGTCCCTTTGATTTCCGTCAAGTCTGAAGTCACTTTCCTGATGAGTAGCTCCAGCCACGTGCCCTGAAGAGACAATACCTCCACAGCCATTGTGTTTGGGTTATATAATGCTGAGTTGCACAGTTTTTGCTGTGTGTGTTTCTCCGGGGAGTTGCCAGAGGAGAAAACAAACCAGCAGCTCTGCACTTTGCTCCTGCACCCGGGCACTCAAACATCTATGTTGCTGAACACACACCATGCTAGGAAAGTACTATTTAGTATTAATATTGTTGAATGAGCAACTATGAATATTAATTTATTTTTACTGAAGAAATTTAAAAAGCCAAATTAAAAGCGTGTGTCTGATTTATAAAGCAAAACCCCACAAAACCTGAAAAGCATCCTTGTGAAGTCTGTTTAAATGTTTGGAAGCAATTCTGAGACAAGCATCTAAATATAGTTGAGTGATTCAAGAGTTACATTAGCCTATATGATACCAGCACTAACTTGTCTGGCAGACAGCCAAAGCTGCAGGGCCAGATTGAGAGCTGCTGGAAAGAAGACTTACTTGTCTTAAGGAAAGCAATACTAGTTGCTTTTATTCTTTTACATGTATAAGACTAAAACATCTAGAGAAAGAGCATGGGATATAATTAACACCAAATGGTCTTAAGTTCTGACTCACTGACATTCAAGTATTTAAAATGCTCTGTGAAAACCAATGTGTTTAGTTGAAAATTTCACATAATGCAAGTAGGATCCTTGTACAAGTAAGTACTATATAGCACAGCAGAATTTCTCGATACTGGAGCACCTCTCCTGTGAAGACAGGTGGAGAGAAGTGGGATTGTTCAGCCTGGAGAAGAAGAGGCTCCAGGAAGACCTTATAGCACCTTCCAGTGCCTAAAGGGAGCTACAAGAGACCTGGAGAGGGCTTTTTAATAGGTAGGTAATGATATGACAAGAGGGAATGGCTTTAACTGACAGAGGGCAGGTTTAGATTAGATATTTGGAAGCAATTCTTTACTGTGAGGGTGGTGAGGCACTGGAACAACTTGACTAGAGAAGCTGTGGGTGCTCCATCCCTGGAACTGTTTGAGGTTGGATGGGGCTTTGAGCAGCCTGGTCTAATAGGTGTCCCTGCCTGTGACAGGGGGATGGGAAAAAGGTGATCTTTAAGGTCCCTTCCAACCCAAACCGTTCTATGCTTCTGTGATGCTATGAATAAGTGAATGTATGTTCAATGAAATAGTGGAAGCGTATTCCAAGACCTTAAGTTTATTAGAAGCAAAGATCTCTTCAGAAATGTTTACTCACAGCAGAAACTTCCTAAGTGGCAATTCATTTATGTCTTCCTTCTGACCTATCCTTCCTCCTTATAAGTTACTATCTTGTATGGAATTTTGGATGGCTGAAATAGCTCTTTTTAATTGACACAGCCTTCCTGAAATCTGCAAGGCTTTTTGAAATCTTTCCCCATTCACCTCAGCTGTAATCAGATTTTTCAGCCTTTTTGAAGCACTAGGAGTCTCAGCTTAAATGTTAGGTCTAGTCATGAATCACTAAATCCTGTCAAAAGCAAAAGATTTCCCTTATCACAACTCTAGTCGTTTTGGTGAGATACATCAGGAGTACTGACACTGGGAAATAGCTGCAGCAGTCCTACTTCTGGCATTTCTGTAAAAGTATGAGTGATGCTGGGAAGACCTGGACATGAAGTAGGGCTGGTTCCCAGGCTCTGGAGTGACTTGAGTGCAGAGTGGACTTTCTGGCAGGCCACTGTGCCCGCTGTTTTACACACCCAGTTACCTGTGACACAAGCCATTAACATTTCTAATGCCAGGACACTTTATCCAGACCCTAGGTACCTTACCCTATCACATTATTAATTCCTGTCCCAGCTTTGGACACTTTCACATACCAGAGACTACGCTGTTTTGTAATTGCTTTAATAAAAGTGCAGATGAAAATCAGTTAGAGCTGCACTACTGGCAGCAAATGAATTTCACTTAGAAGCTATTACAGCTACCAACCCCAAATTATCCTCATCCCAGCTGGAGTGGTGCCTCAGTCAGCAGTTCACCTTTTAAAATGTTCTTTGTGTGAATAAGAGAAAAAAAGAACCTAATTGTCCTCTGTTGTAATTTTTATTGGTGCGTTTCCAGTGGATCTTTTTGCTTAACATTACAACAAAGTAACTCGGGAGCTTTGTGTGCATCAAAGTAACCATTTGGATTAACATCACTGCCATGGGAAAATGGAGGCAAAGCCTCAGGGTGGAGATTCTGCCCTTGGCTCATGCAGAATCTGACACAAGCATCAAGAGTAGGTGGTGTCTTTCCTAAATTTGTGACAGATTTTCAGCTTGGACTAGGGCAGTTTTGGCCATATCTCTGGTGTGGGATTCTGGATGCTGTGGTCCAGAAAGGCAAGTGCTGTGAGATACTCCAAGCATGTGAGCAGCAGTCCCAGAAGCACTTCATACTCCTCATTTTGATGGAATGTTTTCCCCATTGCTGCACAATCCCTGTTCTGAACTGCTCATTGAGGCTTTTGGTACAGGGAAGGCAATTGGGGTCTGAGGAAACTAAGAAGTGCTGTCCCCAGCCACCAGCAGTGCAGAAGGCAGTTCCATTCCTCCCTCTTCCCTGTGGGCACAGTGAGGTGTAGATCTCAGTTCCCTGTGGTGCTCACTGGTGCTGGCTGTAGAAATGCAGAGGGGCTGCAATGACCAGTGAGGGCTCAGGCTATTCAGCACTTTAGCAGCTGTTAGAAACTTGAAGGTTTGGTTGCTAATACAGGACTTTTTGGGCACATGTCCTTTTGCTTGCAGAGGTGAGAATCGTTTAAAGAACAAGAAGTGCAAGAGGGAGGAGGCTGAGATCCAGGGACACCTTACATGACAGCCTGCCTGAAGCCATGCTCTACCAAAACCAGACTGAAAGTCTTCAGAGGTGCTTGGGGGTTGCAGGTTCTGTGTCAGACTGAGACAGGAAAAAACACTTTTTATTGCTTGAATGACTTCAGTGCAAAACATCTCATTCACAGAATGGGACAGTTTTATGAAGATGGAACAAAAAAGGGGCAAAAAGGCCCATTAGGTTGCACTTAACTAAGGAACCAACTACTAAGTTTGCTTTTTTGGAAGGCACTGTGTATTCCTGCAAGTCTTTCCACACTCAGGGTGAATGAAGCTGGGCATCAGTAGCTCTGCTCTGTGCAGCAGTGACAGGAGAGGGGCTTGCAATGTGGAAGTGCATCTATCTTAAATGCCCAGGGAAAAATCAGGGAGATTTAGTGTATAAGAGTCTGAACAAAGAGAGTTTGGGAGCAGATTTTAATTTCTCTGGAATGTGGTCACTTCAATATAATTTTACTTCTTTGTTAAATGTGTTATGTTCTGTTCAGCAGTTCTGTGTGTTTTTCGGTTTAGATGAGCTCTTACAATAAGGTTATTCTCAAAATCATGGTGTTATGTGACCCATGGCTACTAATTTCTATATCTAATTATTCAGTTTGCAACTAAATAAGTAGGCTTTCTTTCTGAATAGTCTAATTTTATAAATTTAATTACAATCAGCATTCTTTGCCTGTCTGATCTTTGGTGCCCTTTGAGCTATAACAATTAAAATATACCAACTTCTGTCACACCAGAGAGCCATGTAGCTAACATCTAATTTGTCTGCTTTTAGCTCTTCAGCCCAACTGCATGCTTACAGTTTTGAGAGGAGACACTCTTTGGAACAATATCAGTCATTCTTGTAACATCCTAGCAACCCATTCTAACCACTCCAACTGTACTCCTATGTTTTCCCATTATCACTTAGCTTAATGTGGAATTTTAAAACCATAGTTCTCTCATATACCTATACATTTTTTGTGAAATATTATTTTGCAAAATGCCACATTGTTGGCAAGAACTTGAAACTGAGATGTTCATTTAGTATCTTAGCATAAGGTACTGGCATTTGTCTTACTATACAAAACTTTTGATGCTCTGTTTTAAAGGTATTACCTATATTCTTCTGTCACTTGTGAGAGGACTGCATGTTATTGATAAATATTCTAAAGATTGATATTAGGAGAAAGACAGATGATATGAGGAGAAAGACTTTAGGAAGTGCATCTTCTTAGGTGCATTGACTCAGCTCATCACTCGTGACTAACCCTATGCAGACTCCAGGGTTACCATTTACCCTTCTGATCAACTCAAACATTTACCTACGTCCAGGTGAGATGAATCAAGACCTAGGGCATTATTCATTCATGAAACATGCAAACTCAGCCCAGATTTCAAACTCAAGACCTTTTCAATTCTTGTCATGGTGGTGACAATAGAGACTTTGTCAAATCGTTCTTCATCTGTGCCTGTGCATGGGTGGTTTTGGTCTTTGGTGAAACCAATATAAATCCACTTGGCTCCACTGGCTAAATGAGGTTTCAGAAGCATAACTCTATCTATCTATCTATCTGATATATAAATAAGTTATATACATAGAAGTTATATATATATTAGTATTATATAGTATAAGTAATAGAAACATAATAGTAATCCTCTTGTTGATACATGAGATGAAGGAGAAACCAATTAATTTCTCTCCTATTCTTGGCAGTTTTGCAGAGGTGCTTAAAAAGTCACAAGCAGTGGCTTCTGTAATGAAATTAAGTGTTTGTGATACAGAAGACTCAAATGAACAGGTCTGTCCCCAAAAGTGATAGCAGCTTTACAAAACAAGTTTCATAACAGGGCTGCACTTTTTCAGTCCAGTAGAAAAACATTTTTTTCAATAGACTGTTCCACTTGCGTTTCTGAGGCCAGCTGAATTGCATTGTCCTTGCCATTATATCAAAGAAGATGCACACCATTAAATGTCATGGAATGAAAATAAAATTTGTTGTGATTCCTTCTAATGTGCTAATATTTGTATGAAAGGCTCCTGGTTCAGTGCTCAGTATATTCCCACAATCTGTACATCTGTATTTGAAAGAGCAACCAGAATGATGACATCCTGTTGTACCTAAAATAGACAGGACTAGCAAGGGGAGGTGCCATGAAATGACATTTAGTAAAAATTATCCACTCTTCCACAATCCTGCTCCCTGCCGTGTCCTTCATGTCTGTTATTGATCAGATCTCCACTCAATGCAGAAGGTCTCTCTTTGAGCCCTCGCTTTAACTGTAATAATAAAGTAGGTCATTGATTAGCTGGAAGTATGACAGGCAGCTCCTCCAGTCAGGTCGTGACGTACTGTGGGTCTTGAGGGAGGAGAGCAAGTGATGAATCAGTAATGTGAAAAGAAAGCAAGCCCACAGGTTTTAGTCTTTGGGGAGGACTTCTCTTGGCAGCACAGTTAGTAGCATTACCCTCAGCAAGTTGACGGCTATGCAAATTCACAAGAGAAGCTTTTCAGGTTTCCAAAAAAAGAAAAAGAAGAAACAAACATCTAAGATGAAATTCTCTTACCCAACTGCAGTACCTAGGGAATTTTTTACTTTGCAGGCAACCAACTCATATGGGCTACTCCTACTCATTGTTCTCTACATTTAGATATAATATATATAATTAAGCACTGTATAATTAAGCAGTTTTACATGCATTGGTTTCCACTGCACTGTCTTCTGGCAGTAATTCCTTTAAGAGTCTCCATGGCTGCCCACCCTGTCCTGGCATCCAAGCAAAGCAGCTCTCAGTGGGAGAGCCTTTGCATTGGCACGCTCAGGGGAAGCCTCAGGGTTGCTCAACTCCAGCAGTGCATGCAGGTTAGTCCTGCAAGCAGTTCTGCAATCCTGTGCACCTCATTGTCCCAATCTGACTATTGCCCACAAGCAGCACAGATATCCTCTTACTCCATTTTCCCATCCCCTTTCACTTTCCAAGTAAAAACTGCAGCACACACTGGCCTTTCATTGTCTGGTTTGCACCATTAGTAACATCCAAGGAAAGATGGGTCTTATACCACAGAGCAGTCCCCTGTCAGACTCTCACTGGAAGAAGAACAGAGAGGTGGCTCTGACTGAGCCAGAGCCTTGTCCTGCCCGTGCTGAATAGCCAGTATCCCCTCTTCCCCTGCCCCCACTGGATGTCTTTTTTGCTCCAAAATTGCTCACCATGTTCCATGACTGGCGTTGCTGGATGTCAAATCTGCTCATCAGTCAGTTTAGAAAGGAGAACAATGTTGGCTCAGCACTGTGCACTGTGTCACCCAGCAGCTTTTACACGCACATTTGAGACGTGATTTTTTCCAAAGCATGGAAAATCCACAATTTCTACTGCTGCCTCCTCACTGCCTCCCACTTTCCTACCCAATAAAAGCTAGCTCAGCCACTTGCAAATGTTTTCTTTGGATAGTAGCACTGCCCACAGTCAGTCTATATATTGGTGTGCAGAAAGAGAAAATGAAACAACTGGCATTTATTTGGCTATTCTTGACTTACAGATCTATGGGCCTCATCATCTCCCACACACCTCTAGGCCTTCTGTATCCTGTCAGAATCTTTGGTGTCCTGACAACTCCAGCCCTCCACTCTCTCTGCCTGGAGCTGCAGTAGCCTGAGCTAAGCAGTGGCCCTTTCTTAAGGGGGAAAATTATGCATACAAATGAACTCAAGTACCATTGACTGGTTTTAAGTAAAATCTATTGTGTGTATCAGAATGACATAAATATATAATATAGAAATATAAATAAAAATTACATAAATATGCATATAGTCAACAAATTAGAGAGAGCTATAAAAAAGTCAGATTCTCATTATATTTGTGCAAAAAACTTGAAGTAGCATTGAACATTGCCAAAGTATGTGGGTCACTGTCAATGAACAAACATAATTTGATCCTGTTGTACTGCGGTTTTAGTTGTAGAAATTTTATTTGACTTTTTGTCAACAAAGTGGGAAAATTAAAGAATTTTGAAAAATAATTTAACATACTTCTGTGTTTGTTCAAAGTTATTATACATGATAAATTGATTAATGAAAAACTTTAGTCGAATCATTTTCTCTGGAGCTTGCTTGCTTCTTTCCTTCTTCCATTCAGTCTCTTTCTTTCTTTTATATTTGAAATACGAGCATTTGTGCCTGATCTTGACATCCAATTTGTCAAATGTAGCAGTAGGTCTGCATGGCACAGCTCAGTGTTTGATGCTATCACTAACACTTGAGCAACTCTTAGCTAATGATTACCTAAATGCTACAGCCATGAAAAAGGTGCCCTAAACTACATTAAATGAAGCAGCATATAGTGGAAAATGAACAAGATTGCTCAGCAGTTTCATTTTAAGAAATCTGTCTGTTGCTAGAATAGAAAAAGCCTTTACTAGTCCCTTTCGTGTAAGGATACAGAATACAAGGATACAGAACAATCACACATTTCCTTAGCTAAATTCATCCACTGTCTATTCACACAGAGAGTGACATCAAAAGTCCATTCAGGAGTTACTTAATCAGAAAAAACACTACACAGGCTATACAGAATTTTAAGAAAAAGCATCCCAAGCCCTTGGAGTAGGCCCTCTTGAACGCTTCCACTGTCATCCTGTTACTCAGTCACGGCACCTGGAATTTCCCTGTTCAGAGTCCCTGTTCAGAGTCCCTGTCCACGCTCCTCGAGTGCGAGGTCTCGAGGGGACTGAGGCACTGAGATGCTTTTTCAGATCAGATACATTCAATGCTTGTGTAGCTGAAATGAGGAGCAGCCCTTACCCCAAGATATTCCAAAGACCTGGACATGAACCCATCCCACACTTCCCAGCAGCCTAAATGGGAGTGAGCAGAAACTGCCAGAGCACTTGGGAGTCATCACTGCCCAGGCAGGCAAGATGCTGAGCTCAGACAGTGGCTCTTCCATGTGACCCAGGGATTTGCTCTTGGATACATCAGAAAGCATTTAAGGGCAGAAAGGAGATAAATGCACCTGTGGTTTTCCCTTGTGTAGACCTGCTCACTGGTTTACTCAATCACAAGGTCTCTACCTCTGTAGGTAAGACTGGAAGTTTTTAGGTGCAAGTCTGTGAACTTCAGTTTTGATATTTCTCCTGGAAGAGCTTCTGGTGAAAGAAAAAGGAAATTCCATGCACCTCCTCTAGGCTCTGGTGGCCTGTGCTGGCAGAGATTTCCTTTTTCAAAGGTAACAGAAGAATTATGGTTTGTTATGTTAAATACTAAATCATCTTTGAAAAATCCTTTGTTCTGAACCTGTGGTATAGTTACCAGAGTGGATTTTTCCTACTCATAGCAAGTTTGGAAATAAACTCCCCCAAATCTACAGAAAATGTTAATTTCAGTAGCTGATAGAAAGCAGAAGGAAATGAGGGTTTTGTCTCATTTTTGATAATTTAATCTAATGTTCATCAACCCACTTTAACTGTAAGGAAAACTGAAAAAAGAGCAATCTATCAGAAGACTGAGTTGCTTCCAGCAAAATTTTATAATGAGTTGACTAAAATAGACACTACTTTACATTTTTGTACAAAATACAGCTTAAAATATACAAAGCATATTGAATATTGACTCTCTGTGGAAAGACTACATGCTGAGAGTATATTCTAAAAAGATACATATGTGCACGTACGTAAGTGTATATTGCACAGGTATTTATATAGATGTGCAATAATGAGTTTTATGGGAGAAGATGTTTTCCGCTCTCCCATTTACAGTCAAAAAGCAGCATTGTCCTGCAAGATATGATTTTGAGTGAAATGTTTGTAGTAAAGCTATTACTGAATAGTGTTACCGAGTGACCATGCTTGAAGAAAAATATTTCTGATTTTCTTTGTATACATTTTTTGCTACATGCTGGCCTTTATTAACAGGTATGTTGCTAACTGATCTCGTTTACAGCCTGGGTTAAGTGCTGAAATCTTGGGGCTGTGTGTGGGGATTTGGCAACCCTCAGTGAGTAAACAGTGCTGATGTTTGGTAAACGTGGCTTTGAGTTTGTCCTTGTGGTTGTGCTTAAAGCCTGGAAGCCCAAGTCCATCATTATTGTGCCTTTGACATTTAAAAACCACTCTGCCCTCAGAGCTTCTTGCAAAACCTTCAAGGGGCCTGCATTCTTCTGCAAGGTGTGCCTAAGGTGACCTGCTCTAATGACACTAATGCTCACTCCTCCATTTAGCAGGGCCCAAGCCAGTAGAAAAGTTCCCACTGTGGTTAAAGCCCTATAAAAATAGGCAGAGGCAGCAGTACTGACAAGGGTACCCTTCTTTATGCAGCTTGTAGGAGGAAAAAAGCAAACCCAAGTATTTATTCAGCCTACTAGCACATAGTGATAGCAAATGAACAGCAGCATTAATTGCCTGAAATACTAAGTAAATGATACAGAGACAGCTATAACCCAGGGAAGGAGTGAGTGAATCAAAACATAATAGTTAGGAGTAAATCCAGGAAACATCCTGCCCTTAAGAATAATTAAAGTACAAAATCAGACTGCATTTGCCACGCTGTTGGGAGAGCGGGAGACAAGAGTCTGCAGCCTAAACTAAGAGGTTAAGCCATTTCTATTTACACAGATTTTAGCATATCTGATAGAACCAGGGCCTCTGTTTTGTAACTAGATTAGCTGATGTGAATCTGGCTGCATCTGTGTGGCATCACTGTAATAAGTGGGATCCAAATGGATGACTAATCGTACCGGTGGATTTGGTTTCCAGCCTGGGCTGTGAGGTGGTCAGGCAGCCAAGTAGCCGTGTGTGTATGTATATGCCCATGAGCAATCCTAGTCCATTCACTACACTGTAAGTGCAGGTGTATTACTTGCAAAATTAAAGAAAATGTACGTATTAGAGCTCCCAAAATGAATATGAGAAGGAGTGAAAAGTGCTTTTCCTGTGTTGCTGTACAAGTTGGAGTATTTAGAGTAATTATATATCCTATATGAAATGACAGACTGGAGGAAAATTAAATCTGATTCAGAGGAAAATGAAATATAGAGTATACAATTAAACTTTTCCCTGGAAATTAAGAAAAGTAGAAGAGAAGAAAGCAGCAATAGTTTCAGCCTTTCAAATGCTCATCTAGTTGCATTCAGAGTCTATCAGTAAGATGCTACAATTAAAAACTCCTTCAGAACAAAATTGACACTATTTTGCTTATTACATAGTTGGTGATGTCAGCTACATAACTCCGTTTCTCATAGCATCTTATTACCCTCTTGAAATTTTGAGTGATGGAAACAATTAAAATTGAAAGAGAAAAAAAACTCCTCATGTTTCAATCAAGTAATCAGAAATCCACCTCATAAGCAGATGTTGCTCAGTTGTTTGTCAGTGTAATGCAACTACATAAATGATTTTATTTACAACCTGAGGCTTTCCTACCACTTATCATATTTGTGTTAGCTTTGCTTAATGAAAATAGCAAAATAGAGGGGTTTTTTTTCTAACCCCACAGTTGAGCTGAGCACTCCTACAATATTTTAGGAAAGTCGGGGCTGTCGTTGTTGTCATCTAGACGAAAAGCAGGAGGATGGCATTATTTTGTTACTGTGACATGTTTCTAAATGTACCTTGTGGATTCATATAACCATAGGATGGTATGTCTGCTGATGACTCATGCTGACTCACTCACTGAGCCAGAGTTTACTGAGCCTTCTTCTGTGCCCACACACAGTGATATGATTTCCAGTCTGAGTGAATTCTTTAAAATTTAATTTAGTAGGCTTTAACTACAGAGACAGATACGCTTCTTCAATAGTTGCCTTAATTTGTTTTTATGTCTTATTAAATGTGTGTTCAGATTATGTTTTGCAGAATCCTTTGAAATCAATTTTTAAAATAATGTGGATAAGTGCAACTGTACTTTGCAAAGATGAAGGTCTGTCTGAAAGCACTGGAGGTGGAAGCATTGATAATCTACTGATGCCATGGACCTAAGGGCCTAATACATAATCACTGCCTTTGCTATGGCTTTAGCAGCAATGCTTGTGGGCCTTGACTATGGTAAGTCCCTAGTCTTAGGCAATGAATAATTAATAAAAAAAAGACAAATTGACCTGATTCTGGTTTTATTTTTAAGACTGAAAACCATATATTAGCCCATTGCAGTCGAAAGAACAAAAATATATAAAACTAAGTGTGAAAGGAATTCTTTAAATGCTACTACAAATATCTTCAGAGTGATTTTACTTTTTCTGAAATAAGTAGAAATTAAATGGAAGATTTTAATGGGAACGTGATCAATCCGATTATTTGTCTCTCCCTGAGTTCTGGTCAAAATCTGATATGGTGTAGCAGCCTGAAAAGTAATTCCTGTTGTTACAGTATAAGCTGTAGTGACTTAGGAGACAACTACCACCAGTAAGATTCTCTCTTGGAACCAAAGTAAAACGTCCCTTCAATCTCATACTCTTTGATGAAGACTCACGCATCTGTTAAATCAGGATTTATGATAATCTCATCCTGACTCCAAGGATTCTTTGCCTACCACACAGGCTAAGGGAGAGAAAAAAAATATTTTGCTTGGACTACTTCTGCATGATTTCTTTTTTAAACTCTTCTGACAAATGAGTGTTCAAGCAACAGAAAATGAGATGCATATATCTTTCCCCAAAATAAAAATGATCAAATGCTTCAGTAAGTTGATCGAGGTCTCTAGACTTTTCTCCACTTTTCCAATATTCAGAAAGAACAGTTGATGCCCCCAAGCCACATACCCTTCCCTCCTTCTGTGGGATTTTATGTCATTTCTCAAAAGTATGTCAGCTTTGACAGTGTTTTGGGGCTGTGTGTTTTACTCCTCTTGCTCCTGCAGTCAGTCAGGCATGGTTCCTAATCTGCAAGAATTCGTCTGTGATTCTGTCTTCTCATCTCTGGGATTTACTAAATTGCCTTGTCCTCTAAATCTGAAAGTGCTGAATGAGTGGACACTTCATCCTCTGTGGTTTCTGCTTCACTGACTTCCTTGTACTTGGCATATACAGTCCTTTGTTTTGTTTTTGGGGAACAAAAATCCCAGACTTTAAGTCTTTAGTCACACCTTCCTGCCCTCATCATTGCTTTCTTGTAAACCTGTCACTAGAATTCAGGAGTTGTTTGGTTTGTCATTTGAGTTAAATGTGTTTGAAAATAGAATATAACTTTTTGTTACTTCAGCCCTCACTGGTTATTAAGATTCTGCATGTAATGGAGCATGATACAAGGAGAACCACACAGCTGTATGACAAGGTTTGAATGGAAGTTGAAATATGTGTTTCTCCTTCAGTCCCCACAAGTTCTGCTTCTCTTGCCATTGCACTGCCACTTACAGTCTCATTTAATCTGACACCATCCACAATTTCTATCAAACAAGCACAAAGGACTCTGCTCTGCTGAACTGCTGTGGGAGGGATGCTCTGTAGCAGAGATGCCCTCTTTAGACATGCTACAGCTTTCTCTAAAGACAGGAGAGGCCCATATACTGCAGTCCATCCTTTGCTGCAGGACATGGCAATTTCCTGCAAGTGCCATAATTACTGAATATATACAACAGGTCGCTTGCAGCAAGTTTCCCATGCTGGAGAGATGAGTGCTGAAGAAATATAGCAGCTGAAAGTAGATTAGTATCACCAAGTAATTCAGACAGCTGACTGCTGGTCTCCTGCTTTCCAAGAAGTGCTATAGACCTGTGAGGAGAAAAGAATGATTACTGGATTAATTGTTCTGACAGTAGCTCATTTCTAAAAGCCCTCTTTCTCGAGGGGCTCTGGTCCTTCCTGTGTTTTATGGCTAGGCAGGGAAGCAGCCTCTGGAAAGAACAGTGGTAAGAAATAGGCCATTGCCACTACCAGAGCAAGTCCTCTTTCCTACAGCCTATTCCAGACAGCCACAGACTGAATAAATACACCTAGAGGTCATAGCCACTGGACGCCCCAGCTCTATTTGATGTCTCTGCAAATATTGTATCTTTCTTTCTTTGCAAAAAATATAATGACAGTGTGAAAGTGATGTGCTAGTAATTGAAAAAAACAGCATTTTTTTCAAGGAGTGAAAATTTCAAGGAGTGAAAAGCCCCATCTAGCAATCCAAATAAGCATTTTATGGTGATAAAGGTAATACTGGCTTATTTTAAGTAAACATACATGATTGCAAAGCCTGTATCCAAAGGTCCCTCTATAGCTGAATAAACTGGCACTGGGGTTTTCTGTACCTCTGTAGCTTATTCACTGCTGGCATGCGGTTTTAAGTACCACACTGTGATATGGCAGTGCCAGCAGTGTGTTTGGCTGTGTCCACTATGTACTTTCCTCTTGCTTGTTACTCTTCAGTTATGGAACCTCTCATAATTATTTTTTATTTCAAACTCTTTGTGGAAAAGCTTATTACCATTTAAGCACTTTGTGCAGTAGTGCTCTCCGGTTATTGTGTTGTTATTCTTTCTTTTCCAGCTTTCAGATTTTTGCTGTTCTTACCCCCTTTTGAAATGGACTGTAATGTTTACATTTCTTGAATCTTTTTATAGATGTAAGATACTCACTTGGCTTCTCCTGGCAGTCATACACTCTGCAGTTCCTTGTGGCACTCTCGCTTGACTGTCTTGGAGTTCCACCTGTTTTTCTGCCTCACCCCTCCTTCCCTGTGATTTGTTGCATCCATGGCAGAGCTAGAGCACTGTGTAACCTCCAAAAGATTTAATCTCAGTTGAGCACCTGCAATTATGCAATCTCATGTGTTCAATAAACACCCCACTGGAAAGACTTCTCCCATAGCATAACACTGACTCTTGCTATCTGTAAAGAAACACCTTGATTTTTCAAATTTCTCCAAAGTTGTGAGTATCCTAAAGGTTTGTGTGCCAACTTACTTACCTGGACATGATGCTTCTTCAGAAATAACATTCCTTGTGCTTGCCACTGTTACTTGAAATCACTGTTATTACAAAGTGAAGCTAAATAAAGGGGAAAAAAGATTATACTAGTAAAGCAAGGGTTAAGGTTCTGATTACAAAATGGAAACACACAAACAAAAAGCATAGAAACAAGAAAATCCAATTTCAATAGATACCTTGTTCTGGCAGTCACTCACAGCTGGCCTCAGGGAGTCAAGAAGGCAGTACAACACTTCAGAATCTACATCTAGTTGGGCTTTTGCCTGTCTGCACCCAAAGTATGAGGGACTTCCCCACTGCAAGGGAGGCTAAACCTCAGACATTTCTTTGGACCACCTCTCTTCCCTTGTTTCTTTCAATTTAGAGACAATTCTCATATGTTGTATGGTAATTTTGACCAACTAGAGCTGTCTAGGTGAATGCAAATGAAATCTGTTTTTTCTTGCCTCAAATGGAATCATGTCTGATACACAGTGATCCTTTGACACACTGATTTCCAAACTTAGATTTACCTTCCTGCTTAGAAAGTCAGTTCAATTATAATTTGATTTGGGTCTCTGTTTCCCAGACAGTGTAACTTCTTTTATTAACTTCTTTTTCATGCCTTTTTAAGATGTCATGAATTACATATAATAAAACTATCAACTGTTCATCAGACCCTAACCTCACAGCTTGTGAATAATGGATCATTTTATTCATATTCAAATATGAGATGCCACTAATAATGATGATCAGTTTAGGGTTTGGAGCATTTTCTTAAATAATTTCATTCCTCTTACTTCCTCACTTTATCATATCAGAGGTTTTACAACTATCACAGTAACTTTTAACTCTAATTCCCTTAGCCATGGTTAATTATAGATATCTCTGCAGTTTCTGAGTTATTTATTCCAGGGTTTCTTGATCATGAGTAGGCTAATCAGAGGTCTTCTGGGGGGCCTTTCACTTTCAGAAATACTGCTTTTAAAATGTCAGGTCCTATCATCAAGACTTTGTTGGTTTTGTTTCATTTTTGTCCTGTACAGTATAAAATACATGAAACTGCTCATTTCTGCAAAGTGGAACATTCACGTTTAAAATCCCATGTCCCCTTGTCACTAGCTTTCAATTATCTTTGAATTTAGAAAACATTTTCTAATAATTTGAAATACACTTAGTTGGGTGACAGGTAACCTGTTAAAAAGTTATGCTTGACACATTTCACTGACTTAGTAGTTCTCTTGTTGGCAAAAAGGACTTTTCCAACATGATTATTTTAAGTGACTGTCCTTTGGTGGAGTGTGGGAACAGAGTTCATAACATTCATTGTGCAGAGAGACAACATGACTGTCCTTATTTTATATTTTCTCTCAGATAACTGTAGCTACTAATTTATTTTTGTGTTCCAAAAACACCACAAGATTTTATTTTTCCTTTGAGGAAAAGCCTTACCTGGCTTGTACTCCTAGCAGGACTCTGGCTTGAGCAGAGCTGTGGCAGGAGAGGCTGTGATTGTGATGCTGGCTTGTCTGTGCTGCAGCAGGAGGGAGTCGGAGCGCTCAGTACCTCAGAGGAAGTATACAGCACACTTCATGTTGACACTATCATTATGGTTGGCATATTTTGATCATCTAATTTTCTCTTTGATATTGATGTACAGTAAAGTGTGAACATTATCTTTAGGCTGCAATCTGATCTTACTGAGCTTTTAAGTGCAGCGAAGGGCAGTGGATTTTCTCTTCAGCAGCCACACAAACAGCAGGAGCTCTGGAAATTGTAGTGGCAACAGCAGCTTCTGTTGTGACAGTTGTCTCATAGGTCACCATGGTGAGAATGCAGCGGAGTGTTGGGTTTTTTTTCCTGTCCAGACACTAATATAATTTCTAGAATCCAGAAGAATGGCTTATATAAATTATTACCCTTGTCATGAATTATCTTCATGCAGATATGCTAGTAAGAAATACACACATAACTAGACAAAGGATTTAACAGTACTTTTAAGAACCTAAAACAGTTGTTTTATCTGTTGCTACATAGGTGGGAAAAAACCCAAACACCATTAATTGAAAAAGATGGTAATAAGCAACAACATGGAACCTGGTCTACATTGTTTTGCTTTTCTCTGTGAAGATTCATTACATGTTTATTTGTTTTAACATTAAAAATGTTCATTTCTGAACTGTGGATACTGCAAGACAACCCAGGGGATGTACCTGTATTTCACACGCAGAAGGTGAAGCTCTTTGCTCAGAGCTCAAAATTAAAATATCTGTAATGTGACAAAGGGTCTGACATGGGCAACTTTGATGGTCAGGGATAGAACCTATCCAACCACCCCACAAAAATGCAGAAAAGCAATCATGAACTCCTTTTTTTTTCCATGAGGGTCTCCATTTGGAGTCAGTACTATCCCTTCTGTCAATCATGCTCAATTCTCTCTACCTCCCTGTGAGCTGATGTACAGCCTGTCCATCTTACTGGATGGGTTGGCTGTTGGTGACTCTTTAACTGAGTCACCACCAAGTGTTTCCATTGATGAGTTCACAGTCAGACACCTCTGCAGCTCTGGCCTGCTGGGCCACTTCTTTTGGGGTTGTGCCCCACTGGCATAGATACCGCACAACCTTGCTTTAGACATTATGAGATTTTAGAGAAAGAGGCCCTTCCCTTGCAATGAGCTTAATTTTCTTTGATTGATTTCTTGTCCCCTTTCCTTTCAGCTGGTATTCATCAGTTGTATGCATATATAAATTACTCAACAGCCGCTGCTGCAGTTCAGCTCTTTAGGAAAATGTTCAGTGACCTACTGCACATGCATGAAGTTTGTCAGAAGACATTCTTCCCCCTCAGTCTTAAAAAAAAAAAAAAATAGTCATCTCAAGACCTGCTTTGTTCACTGTCAATGTTTCAAATGTGTGTTAGGGCAACCCTTCACACTGTGCACAGTTTGGTTGCTGGTGTTTTTCCCCTCAGAAGGATGATGAGTCACATCTATTCCAGTTTAACAGCTCATCTGATCTTAACAGAATGCCCTCACCAGAAACATCCTTGAATAATACAGACCACTCACATAGATCAGATTGCTTCTGCCTGATGTGTTGCCCCATTCCAGGCAGCTTCACTTACCCATGGGTGGACAAGAACAGTGTGTGCTCACTGGGGTCCTCAAGCTGTTGTTCTTCCTCAGCAATGGGGATAAAGAGAGATGACAGTGAATGGAAAAGTGGGAAGGTATTTTTAAAGTGCCACTGATTTCATGTGGGAAGGTATTTTTAAAGTGTCAGTGATTTTATGAAGAAACCTTTGCCACTCTCCCAGGTAATTTTCATAGTTACAGTAAGGAAGGGTAAAATAGTGAGCTAACAGTAATGATAATTCCAAATTAATTAGGGAAATATCACAAAGATTAAATAGGAAGCTGTTAACTTGTCATTAGATTACTTTTAGAGTCATGCTTATGAGAGAAGTGTAAGTGGGCAGCAAAAGGTAGCAATGGAATTGCATTGACAGTAATAGATCTCAGTTAATAGCTGTATATTTCAATGATAAACTCTTCAGAGTTATTTTTATTTTACTTTAAAATTTTCATTAGAATGGTCTCAGTTGTATAACACTGTGTCTTTACAGCATTTGAAAAATGTTTGAAAATTGGGAGGATATTGTTACCAGAAGTCATATATTCTATGGAGCATAAAAGCAAGCTTGTTAGGCAAACTTGATTTACTTCTTCAATAACATAAGCCTAAAAGATGATAAGAACATAAATATTTTATTTTTGACATTCTTAAGCTTTTGGACTATATTAAAACATACTAAACTCTCTTAAAATTCTTCAATCAAAGGGTATAAAAAATAATCTAATGTCCAGATAGTCAGTGAAGAACAAACCAGGGCAGTAATAAAGATGAAGACACATTAGGGATGGTGGATGAGAGTAGTCTAAGCAAGAAGTGGCAATCTAACATCAAAGTAAAATGTTTAGCAATATTTCAGACTGGAACAGGAGACATCTCAGCAAGAAGTTAACAAAGCTAACATTTCTGATCTGTGTCCCATGCTACCTACAACACTGCATTGAGTTCTGAGCTTCCCAGTGGCAGAGAGGAAAAGCGTGAACACATGCTCACAAGTTCCTGGGTTACCAAGGCAAATTATTCCTTATCAGCAAGGATGCTATGGCAGCCTATCATGGCTTAAATGAACACGTTTCCTTGGGCAGCTGGGTGAGCTGGGAGCACACACACACAGGCAGCTATTACAGCTTGTCTGTGGTGTAGTAACTTATTAAGCCATGCTAAGTCATGGCTTAATTACAAACTGGCTTGACAGCTTGTGGCTGTCTGTCCCTACCCAATTTAACAACATGAACAAAGCTGAAATGAAGGCAGCAGAAATAATCATGGCACATCAGCCCCTTCAGTTTGTTACATCTCAAAGCCAGCTCATGGCTGCCTGTGTGCATCCCTGAATAAGTACTTCCACACTGCCAATTAAGTGCCTGTGTGAAGGCACTTAACCTGTTGCCCAGCCATGCTTAAGACTGCATTTGTCATTCTAATGCTGAAGCTGAATGGCATTTCATAGCATGCTGTGATAAACTACAATATTCTGTCCTTCTTTGTCATCTTTTTGAAGTGACAAGCTCCCAGCAGCTAGAAGAAATTTCTGATACGAAGGTCTTGCTTTTATACTCTTGTGGTTAACTGCATTTCTATTTCTCCATCAGTTTAAATGTATGTGGTTTCCTAGTTTTCTTCCTGTCACTATGCCTAAGCACTGGGTCATTTACAAATTTATTCCCCACCACCTTCTTGTATCAGGAAAATATCTAACAGGTTTAAGCCCAAAACTTGTTCTGGGCAGGGTGGGAGTGTGGAGGATTGTGATGGTAGGAAAAAAAAGAGAACAACCTTCATTCAGATACCTCACTTCTGATCTTTAGATTTTGCTTTATCCTCTATGGATAATCCATCACCTCCATTAGTCTCTGGTAGTGCTCTGTTAATTCCTGTCATCTCCTCCTTTATCTAGAAGTTGAATGATATTATCAAAGAAAGATATTGGGTTAATTGGGTAAGGTCCACTTTTAGTAAACAAACATTACACTTTCTCATTTCCTGATATACTTACTTTAAAAAGCTTACTACCAGACAAGTGATTTCATTTGACACAATTTTCTGACTTCTGGAATGGGCATTATCTGTTCTTTCTGCCCAGAGGCTGTAGACTGTGTTTTATTTTCATCTTATATGTTATACTAGCAATTTCCTTTCCATCCTAGCTATTAGCCATCCTGCCCTCTAACCCCATATTCAAGATCACCATCTTTACTGAAAATTGAGGCAAAAATATGCATTTAGTTTTAGAATCAGATGTGGACTATCTCTAAACCCTACGTTTTCCTCAATGGAAAGCAATATCACTTCCTTCTTACAATATTGTGTCACAGCTGGATAACATCTTGCTGGTTTTTCAGATGCCATATACCATAAATCAACCTGATTTTCCAGATAAATTCTCCCTTCATTCTCACACTAATTGATATTTGAGATTCTTCCCAAACCAGATTTTTTTTTGTGATGTTATATGTTCTCTGCTTATAATTCTTACCCCTCTCTTGATGCCACTTCTTTTCTACTTATGCCTTGAAGCTTCTACCTGGAAACTGTTTTCCTTCTGTGATATACAGGAACCCAGTCTTTTGGTTTCAAGTTACCTAAGGCTTCTTCCACATTCAAATTTCTGTTTTCAGAAAATGAAATCAAGCTGATTTTATGGCCAGGTTCCTTAATTTATCACAGTTTCCCTTTCTGAAGTTGAGAATGTTCTATTTTCTTTCATCCCTACCTTTCATCACAGAAATTGTGATCACCCACTTCAGGGTTATTATTATTATGTACCATCAGGCTTTTGAGGGCATATTTCTGAACTATCCAAAAGCTTTACTTTTTACAGGCTCAGTGACAGTTTGAAGGAGGATTTAATTTGCTACCACAGCCCAGAATGTCTGGCCCCAACTATGAGTAGCATGTATTGTCCAAATTATTATATGAGAATTTGAAATCCCACTGACTGTTTCTTTGTAACCATGCAGTATCTTTTTTTCAACAATATGGAGTTTTCTAGCTACCTCCAAATCTTCCACCTAGGGTTTGTAATGATCTCAGAGCCTTTTTCTCTCACTGCAATCTGTAACCATCTTTTCCAAAAATACATTGGAACTAAATTTTGAGTTGTTTTATTCCTTATGTTTTATTTGCAGAACATAGCCTCCTTAACATAGGAGGTTAACATCCTTAACATCCTTACTATACACTTTATTTTTTACTTCTGTGTTTCCTCAACCACAAATTCCCTCTAATCCACGTGTTCTGGCTGACAACTGAGTTTTCTTTTATCACAAGAAGGGTGTCCTGAACTGTTTTGTGAAATTCCTCCATTTTTCCCAAAGTGCTGGAAATCCACTTTTCAGTTACTTCACTTTGACACAGCAACATTACTATTTTGCCTTTGTTTGTATCTGTCCTTTTCTCTTTGCTACTCATCCTACATTTTTCCTATTCTCCATTGCTGTACTAAAATTTAATCTTCCTCTTCTTGGGCAAAACCAGGCAAAATATTACATGAATCTTTCAAAATTTTCTCTGTTAATTTCTTAATGTGAAGATGACCTTATTATCTGTGGTGATTTCCTTCCTTTCTTCACAGATGGTGTAATCTAGATGGGGTACATAGGGAAGTGGTGAAGAACTAACTGCTGTTCTTTAGTGAATTAGTTTCCATGGGAAGTTACTCAGCTGAAAATGAAAGAGTTTCTTTGCTTGCCAGATAAAAAAATATCCTTGGACCATGAATATTCTCAGTGTCTGAGAGTGCCTTCTTGTGAAACTAGAGCAGTCACCATTTGTCAAACCAGTATGAAGGCCAGTTAAAACACTAGATGTATACATGCTTCAGATGAAGAGCTAACGTCTTTAAAAACAGAGGTAAAAGGTGAGAAAATGACATGAAAACAGTGTCAGATCAAAAAGCTTCCAAAAGGTACTGATTTTTGGCAAAACCTGTTTTATAGCTCATTAATTTGAACATTAAATAAATTTAATTATTGGGACTCTTCATCAGCTACTCCTAAAATGACAAATCTCACCAATAACAATAGAACATTAAAAAATGGGAATTTTAAAAAACTCTGTTTAAGAACTGTTCTTCATCCCTCTTTAGTGCAGTATCAAAGTTGTTTGCAAATTACCTTTATCCCATAGTATCTATTTCCCATTTATTAACATTTCTGTAGTTCACAGTTATTTCCATCACCACTAAGAATAAAATGGACATTGCATGTATTAAAAAATGCCCACCCTTTCAGGCATGCACCCATCATCATTGATCCAACACACGTGTATTCCCACAAATACCCTGCCTTGGTAATCTTCAACAAAGCTTAACTGGGGCCAGGCATGAAATGGCACAAAATCCCTGGATTAGCCATTAACTCCACATTGCCACATACAACCATTATTTCACCTACTTATTACTTCACCGCCCACCCCTGCTGCCTGTCACTGCTGCTTGCTTCTTGCCACACACACCTCTTGAGCAATGCCAGCATTTAGTTTTAGCCCACAGAAACCAGCCAGATATGCACATTTTCTAGTGATTAGGAATGTGCTGTTTAGGCTGGGTTAAGGACTCGTGTGCACAGTGTAGGTTTTTAGTTAATTTCTAACATTTGAGCAGGTATTGTTTGAAAAGCAGTAGGAGATATCACTTATTACTTTAGATAAAATGTAGGGCAATATTATTTTGGGATGTGGTACTGGTAATGAGATGATATGACAAGCATTTTATTTTTTCTACATTTATTATAAAATGATACATGCAGTTAGAGCTGAAGGTGAAATGAAGGTGCAAAACCTGGAAGCAAGGAGAAAGGCAAGGTCAGAAGATCTGAATGATGACTGAAAGATTACCTTGTGATTTCTTTCAACATTCCTGTACATTTTTCGTTTAGTTGTCACTGTGGGAAGAGTGGCTGCTACAGTAAATTAGATGGAAGAGTCAGTAGTAACTTGAGTATATAATGTTCATACTGAGCAAAATTATCTAATGCTACCTAGGGTATCTCCCTGGCAGGTGGCCAAGAAGCAAAGTGGAGGGTGCAAACAGGGACCTGATAAAATTACAGCCCAGTTCGATAGCTGCTGAAATCTGTGCAGCATATAGCATTACTGTACTGCTGTTACTTTAAAGAGTGAGAGACTCTCAAAAAGTTCCTGGTGAATCTCTTGAAATAAAAAACATTTTCAAAAGTCCAAGAAATATCTAGGCTAAATAAATTTTGCATTCATCAACCCGAAGATATAGCAATTTTTTAGCCAGATTTGTCATTGCTTTAATAATACATGAATTATATTTAAATGACTACGAGATATAAGCCTGAGGGTAGGAAAAAAAAAGAAAAGAAAAAAGTTCCCTAGCTATATAAAAGCATCTTGAGTCCCAGATCATGTGGACACTGCAAAGTTAACTAGGTTGATTGGCAGCTGGGTCTGGGCACTCAAATTAGCTTGTCTGTGAGCAAGTTTTCTATGACAGAAGGGTAACCGCAGTCTCAGCATTCTGGCTGTTTCTGAACTGGCTCACGAGTGCCTGTGCTGAGGCAATCTAGGTTTCATTCTCATTCAGCTCTATCAACTGGTATGGAGCTGTGGGCAGCAGTGCTGTAACACTGGAGTGAACTTTCCCATCTTCTCAGATCCGTCTGAACCCTCAGAAAGGAAAGCTTCAGCTCTTAGAGCTGTAGTTGCATCAGTCACCTGAGCAAAAAGTGCCTCCAGAGCTCTATGCAAGGATTTTCTAATGTGAGTGGTGGTGCTGATGACCTTAAAGGTAAAAGCTGCATAGTATTTTCTGTACTGTGGACATAACTCTGGAGACCTTGGAAAAATAGTCCCGTCCTGTGCCTATGTGGAAGACTGAGAGAGAATTTTGACTCCAGAAATAAAAGCTCCCATCTTTTTTCAGGGCTAGTTCCTTTTGTAAACACTCCAGAACAGTCAGATGAATGAATAAATAAAAATGCTGTACAAACTGTGTTTTGACCTGTGGTCTCACGTCCTGCACATGACAGGTGTTCATTCGTGCTGATGTATCCAGTGCGTGGGGAGGAAACACCTCAGCCTAAGGGACAAGGGCATCAGTAGAACGTCTGTGTGCCATTTCTACAGACACCCCGGTAAAGTTTGGGTTCTCGGGAGCGTAAGGCAAGGACATCGCTTCCCTTTTAGCTTTCAAGCAAAGTGTGCGACTGCAGCAGTTGAGCCGCCATACAAAACTATAGAGGCAGGAGTGGGTCCCTCTCCAGCGAGGTGCAGCGCAGCCGGCGTCAGCCAGGCCAGTGACTGAGAAAGGTGGGAATAGCACGGGATTACGAAGGATCAAATAGATTTTCATGTTCTTTCCTGAATAAACAATTTTGGTTTGGGGCAAGAAAGAAGGGCAGGCGAGCCCACGCAGGGTGTTCATTCCGGCCTCCCGCGGGGCGGCTGTCGCTGCAGCCGGAGCGGCCGGCGGCGGGAGCAGCTGCCCATTCCTGCACTTCCCACCCGCCGTGACTCAGGGCTAACAGGAGATTTAGGGGTGACCTTATCACCCGCTACAAGCACCTGAAAGGAGCTTGTGGGCGTCACCTCCCAGGCAAGTAGCGACCGGATGAGAGGACACCGCCTCAAACTGAGCCAGGGCAAGTTTATGCTGGGCACCAGGAACAATTTCTTCACACAGAGGGAGATTAGACGTTGGAATGGGCTGCCCACGGAGGTGGTGGAGCCACCATCCCTGGAGGTGTTAAAGACTGGACGTGGCACTCGGTGCCATGGTCTGCTTGACATGGAGGTGTTCGGTCATGGGCTGGACTCCGTGATCTCAGAGATCTTTTCCAACCTAATTGATTCTATGATTCGATGGTTCTACTCTTCAGGCGGCCCCGGTGCCAGCGGAGCTCGGGGGGTCAAGGGCGGCCCCGAGACAGCTCCCTCGGGAACTCGAGCGGGGCCGCGGCCGCTTCCCCTGAGCCGGGACACGGCGCTCGAGCCCCGCCGGCGGACGGGCACGGGGAGGACCGGGACAC
>VZRZ01005104.1:0-18412 GCA_013398175.1 Climacteris rufus | reverse complement strand
AATGCTATTTGTCTGTCAATCATGAATTCCAGCTATCTCTCGTGTCTGATCCATGGATGTTGTGGCCCTTTCCTGTGTGGCCCCTTGGCGCCAGGGGGAATCAGGAGAATACACACATTCTTTGATTTATGCATGAACAGATAAGCTCTGTGGCACCCAGGGAGGTGAAAAGTCCCAGCTCACATGGCAGTCCCCCATACTGAGCCTTGGAGAAAACCACTACTGACTGGTCACCAGGTGGATGTAACACCATTCCCCACCACTCCCTAGGCCTGCCCAGCCAACCAGTTCTTAACCCAGCAAAGAATGCACCTGTCCAAGCCCTGAGCTGACAGCCTTCCCAAGAGAATGCTGTGGGTCGCTGCACTGAAGGCCTAGCTGAAGACCAGGTAGGCTACACCCATGCCTTTCCCTCACCCAGTACATGGGTCACCTGGTCATGAAAGGACATCCGGTTGGCCAAGCAGATTGCCTGAAGATGTCTGAGGATGTCCTAGCTCCTGTTTCCACTAACAAAAAGAATTGCAATACTCAAAACCACAGCTGCTTTGGAATATATTTTGATACAAAATTATGTTCTCGCACAACATACAAGCTGTAAATACAAACATTTATATATGTGAACCTGTTAAATAGCAAAAACTTGAGCACAAAGTTGCCATTCTTTCCGACTCCTGAAAATAAGTGCATCATCTTAGTAATGATTATACTCTGAAAAACAATCTGAAAGATTAATTGTACATGGTTTACTAATGCGTTCTTTCCACTTCAACAATCAGAGAGGAGAGCATTACCAGCTAATATAACGTGACCAACCAAAAGAAAATGTGACTAACTAGCAGTCTTGGTGAACAGATCACAGATCTTCCTTACATTCCAGAGCATGTCTGCAGTCTGCCAAGGGAACATATAGGTGAAATTATTTGTGACTGGCATGATGTTTTAAAAAGAGAGATGGAAGATAAAATGCTTCAATGTCTTAAATTTCAAACCAATTGAAAAAAAAGTTAGCATTTTGGCATAATGACATGAAACATTCAAACGTGTTGCCCTGCTTCTTGTAGCTGAATGTTTGTTACTTTCTCTCTCACGGTTCTTTCTGTAAACATAGCTGTGTTATTGTAACTGTATCTTACCATTCACATTCCTTTCTTATGGACACAGAACTTTGATGGACATTTCCTTTGACCACTGTAGTTGAGGGAGGAAGAACTGATTTCCTCCAATGAACAGTGATTTCCAAATGGATATAAAAAATAAAGAAGGCGGGTCTTGGGGCCCTTCCTTCCTTCTCTCTGAACCTGGACACAGGTGTCTCTGGCTCGTCCTTTTGTGTCGCTGCAGTGACAAACATGTTACATATATGTGCACACCTCATTGAATACATGTACATATTGTCTTCTGTGTGCACTGAATTTTTCCTCAAGAAGTTCACTGGCATTTTCCCCACTCTCACTTGTCTCAAATATTTTCAGTCACTGTGTGATTGAGTGTTTGAGCTCAGGCTGGATTTTTTTTTTTTTGGCATTAATGTGCACTCCTGGTAAAGTGCACCCTGAAAACATTAGAAACAAATAGTGCAAATACACAACAATCAGTCTCCAGTCCTCTTGTGAAGAGGGCTGAGAGAAAAATAGGATATGGTACAGAGTCCAACTTTGTACTCAGAAGAAGGTGTCATTGCCACTGAAGTCAATGGGAGCTGTGCATTCTTTTCCAAGGACAGAGTCTGTGTACTCAAATAACTAATGTGTCTGAAGGACTGAGGCTGACACTCTTCCACGTGAAATGGGATAACCACACTTTCTTTGAAAAAGTCAGCTAACCAAATGAACATCAGCATTTAGGCCCTTTCTCTGGAGAAGAAAATAGGAACAGTACTTCCTTTTGATATAGTGACAGTCTTTTCTATTTTTCTAAGAAGCAGGAAGGGAAATATTGGAACTTCTCTATAAAGTTGTTCCAATATTATTGAATTATGCACTCTATTATCTGGAATTGACTGTGCAGCAGAAATATATAAAAATAAGCCTGAATTTTCCTGAGATATTGTAGAGAATGATCCTCCATCTTTTGGCATTAGTTGAATTTGGTTCAGGCACTGATACACATAAAGGTGCCAGTTTTCATTTATTTATTATATTTATTTTTAAACTTATTTATATTTGCTTGCTAGGCAGGTTTTTCCTCAAGCTCTTACAAGCTTTATTTATTATTCATTTTCATCCCAGGAAGAAAAACTTAAAATATTTATCCACAGGATTTTATTTTTTAAAAATACCTTCCACAAGTGCCAAATATGCTAAATGGCTAAATCCCTTCTGAAACAGCCAGCATGATTATCTCCTTCAAAATCTCACTCTAAAAAGGTTAATTATTAAAACATTTTACTCTAAGCCAGGCAAGCAGTTAATAGGATGAAACATTTACTTAGAGAGAAACTGCGAACTCAACTTCTTTCATTTTAGCAGGCTTTAGCTTTAATTTTTTGGGGTTTTATTCTAGGTCTAAGTAAATTAATCATTTCTGGGAAATGCTAACCACAGTGACAGACCTCGCCATGCTGAATGTTTTACTGTTTTACTGAAAGGAAGCTGTTTGGAGCCATAAGCTGCCACCATGAGCAAACAACTGACGGCCAGCAGTGTTTTTGTTAGACTCTGACAAGGGAATCAATAAAAAGACATGGAAAAGGTTCAATCAGAACAGACACCACTAATACGAATGGCCTTTTGGGACCCACAGAAGCGTGGAACTGCTTTTTCATGTTAATTTCTCCTTGCTACCCTTGGGGTTATCACCTTCTTTGGCCCCTGTTAATTAAAAACTGCCTCCTGTTAAAGTTCTTTGGCAGGCTTTTGCCTTGTGTCAACTAATTTTGTTGGCTGCTGAGAGACGAAATGAAAGGAAGGAGAATTCAGAAGCTGCTGCGTGAAATGCTGCCAAAATCCTTCCTTGCAACCGCCACTTGACACAAATCTACAGATTTCTTTCTCTCCATCCCTTCAGATACTGAGACAAACATACATATGATATTTAAAAAGGCAGGCTTAAAATACTCATTATGCAACTGGCTCTTTTTATGAGGATATGAATATCCTGTAGCAGTGATTACGACTGTGCAAATAATTTATTTTCAGATGGGCAGCCAAATGGTGGACAAAAAACCAAAAAAAAGCATTTGACACATTCAAATAAAACTATCTATGTACTATTTTTTCTTTGTTTTCTATTCCGCAGATCTACTCCTCTGCTCTCACTCCTCCCATACATCTTCACACTCATATTATATTTTACCCACGGGGAAATTTATAATTTCTGGCCAGTTCTTAAGAAAATCAAGGGCAATTAACCAAGAATGGGAGGGAACAGTAGTAGCTCTGTTTTACTTAATAGTTCGGTGATTAGGGCTTTTGTCCTGGATGGATTCAATCATGTCTTTGCCTGAAGGCATTCAGATCCCCCTGTGTTAAGAGACCACAAGGGTATTCAAAGGGAGAGAAGGCTTTCAAGTCATGGTGTAGGTGTTCTCTCCTTGTGTATAAATAATTAAACATACATTAGACTGAGGACTGAGCCAGCACTGCTGAGATTCATTTCCTCTTTCCAGCTCAGTGATTATTTATTTAATTTATGCAAAGGTGGAATGCAAAACCGAAGGACCAAAGGATCTCTGGAACACCCCATAATAATACAGTTCAGGCACACCAATAAGGAAAGGGAGTTGTAACCTCAGATGGAGTTTTGAGGCAGAGAGGAGGTAAAAGCTCCACTCTTGAAGCTTCCAAGGCTCCACTAGATATGGCTGACTTGCCATACCTTGCCTCTTCTTTCCTAGCTATGAGTAGCAGGCTGGAGAGATCACCACCAGAGGTCCCCAGGATCCCTAGACCTATATCTCAGTGAAAATGACAGGGTGACCAACACTTTTGAAAAATTTCTCTGCTGTTATCTCCAAATTTCATCTTAAACTCCATGTCTAGAATTTTCCTGGGCTAGTTTTTCCACCTTTTTGGGTTAAAAATTCAGTGAGTATAAACCCTCCTTTTCCCAGACAAAGCATCTCCATCACTTTCACTCAATTAATGTTTAACTCATAGCTATCCTTTAAAGTTTTAACACACCATGGTTTTGATAACCATAAGACAAATATATCCTCATTTGATATATATACATGAAAACGACATCAATGTCAGAATTACACCATCTAAGAACCTGATCTATTGCAATAAATTTTGTAGTTGACATTAGTTTTCCACACCCTCCATATAATGTTGCTGAAAGTGTCAAGAAGATAATACTTATTATAATAATTATATAATTATTGTCTTAAAAACTTATTTTTGCATAATAAACATCAATATTCTTTTAGTAGGATTCATGATCTGATTTCAGAGGCAAACATGAAACACTTTATTGTTAGAAGAAAGAACTGTAATATCAGAGGCAAGTCAGGTGACCACAGCTCAGTGGCTGTTATGCTTGCTTTTTATTATAATGTAAATGACAACTTTTACTCATTACACATGAATCAGATCAATCAAAATAAGCACCTTACTGAATCATAGCTAATTTTTTTAATAGTCTTCTTTTTTTTTAAAGTCAGTAATTTTCACCTCAAGAGACATCACTGCTTCCCACCCACAGATTTTTATTATAGTGCTGAGTCTCAATAAAGGTATGATCTAAACGCTTCCCACAAAGCTTTAACACTGACTATTAAAGTGACATTTTCAAAGATAACTGCACACATTCGTTCTGTAAAACCTGCATGTAAGGGCAGGATCAGCAGTTCTCCAAGTAAACTATGTCCTGCATCAGTATTAGTGCTTTCATTTGAAAACCAGCCAGCTTGCATAACTAAGATTTTTTGTTTCCCGGTTCCTCTTCTGTACACGTATTTATGCCCATTTTTTTAAATGTTGTGCTAGGGAAAATTGAGTAGGGTGAGGAAAATGTATAAAAAGTTCATAAATTAATGTGAAGAAAAACTGTCTGAGCTTTGCATTTCCTCAGTTTTGGCTTCTCTTCACACCAGGGAGGGAGTGAAGCGTTCTACATGACCTTTTTTTCTTATTTTCCTCTTTTTTTTTTCAGTGAAAAGGAAATAGCTTCAGAAATGAAAGGGGTTTGTTGTGCAGAATGAAGAACAATTCCTTTTTCAGTGCCAGTGTATGTTGTACATTCAATGACTGCTGCTTCTTGATTAAAAATATGTTCAACCATGTAGCTGAGGTAAAAATTCATCTGGCTGAGTGAACTGTTCAAGTGGAACTAGCTGGATTTGGACAAGAGTCTCATGAGGCCCTTTTTAAAGTGATTACAGCAAGCATGCATTATCTCAGTCACACAGTATCTGTTCCAGGAGGAAACGGCCCAGTAGTCAGTTGCCATTTTCAAGACAAAACTCAGAGCCACATTTGTTTTGAAATCTCACGCAAATGAAGAAAGCATTGTGGGAGTGACAAAAAAAAGGAAATAGCTTTGAGGAGAGGATTCTCTTCATCAATCAGTAAAGACAAATGGTGGGCTCTAGCAAAGTTGTTGAAGACTTGTCAAAATAGCAGAAGTCATTGCTACAATTCTGTCATGGAATGTTTATAAAAAGGTTGGGAGGATGATAAAGAAGAGGATATACATTTCCTGAAATACTCACCCTTGCAAGCAACTACAGATGCAAGGCAGAAAGACAAAACTCTTTGACTCTTCTGATTGCAAGGCTGGGGTTGCAGAAGCATTTCCACATTGTACAAAACCTGTTCTGACACAAATAGCACAGCACAATACAATCCCAACACTCAAAGTATGATCTCTCTTCTCCCATTTTATCCTGAGGCTGAAGAAAGAGGTTCAAACATGTTAAAGAACTCTGGCTCTAAATACCATTAGATTTGACTCTCTGTAAAACCCTCTAGCTCCACACTATCAGTGCTGTAACAGAAGAGTAGCAACAGAAATGAACCATGTATTTGTAGATATCTCAGTAAGCTTTGGATTTAGTTTGAGCAGTAGCTATAAGGTGATGTAGTGTTTATATAAACTGAATTGCTGCAAGCTTTTGAGACATTACATTTAGCCCATATATTTGTACAGTAGAGACCACCTTTTTTTTTCATCTTAATACAAGTGCATGTTATTAAACTGCATTACAAAAGCATACACTTTGAAGAAATATGTAGGTCTAAAAATTACCTCTATGAAGCCAGAAGAAATGCCTGTCATCTGGTGAGATTTGGCCACACAAATATGCTGCATTTTATAAATTCTATTATCACAGTATCTGCAGCATGAACCACACAGCACTGCAACAGGAACTAAGTATCATTTTAAATAAGTACCTCCAGGCTCCTGTACATTCTAAATGAATATTCTTAATGACAACTTGCAAAAGCAAGTAACACATAACATCAGCAATCACATATCAAACCAAGTTAAATGTTTGACACTGCATTCGCTAAAAGGTAAGTAAATCATTCTGATGTTAATAAACATACAAAAAAGCTTTCCTTATTCAGAAAGGTAAATTAGATTACATTATCTCTAAATATATGGTAATAATGTATAGGATGAATCCTGTTTTATTTCTTTTCTTTAGAAGTTTAATATTTTATTACAGAGAAGGGGGCACAGCAGCTTACTCACCCCCTTCTGACAACTGGCTTCTTTGTCTAATTTCCATTTGTTTCTTTGGCAGCTAAAACACCTTGAAATTACCTTCTGCAGCATAGAAGAATGTTTTTTTTTTCCCCACTAGCTCTGACTGTCAGAGTGATTAGAATTTTAATTAGTAAAGCAGTGAGGAGGGAGGAAATCAGGGAGAAAAGCACATGAAAGATTCACCAGAGCTGGGAAGACAAAGAGGCGTCAGAGGCAGCCTCACAGCTTGCTTGTTACAGCAGCAATTGCAGGGCCAAGCTCAGGTCTATAACACTAACACAGCACCATCCTTTAGACCTCTGACAATGTCAGGCTTCTGGGGCATGAGAAAACATTTTTATCAGTTGTCACTCAGAACAAGACAAGGTTTTTAAAGCAGTCCAACTAGCAGCTGCTCCACCACTGGGCTCATTTTGGCACTTTGATCTGCACTGCAGGACTCTAAGCTGAGAAACTCAAGCCATGAAGATAGGATTGTCAATGATACAGAATTTTACCATCCAGCTATTATGCCTATTAATATTGTAATTTTGTAACAGCATCTGGCTTTTTTATGAAACAAAGGAGGCCTTTGAGTGCCAGAGGGCTGATGAGAGAAACAGCAGAAAATCTTCTGTGAACAACACAATGTATTTTAATTTGAAAATTTAAAAAATCATTTTAATGGCAGAAACACCATAACTCATTACTCAGCTGTCTGTGGTCTGCAGGGTCATGTTGTCTTGACAGTGTGAGTCTGTTGCCCCAGCTCAGCACATGAGGTAGCATGGACAAGGAGGGCAAGCCTGTTAAAGACAAAGGAGCTCAACACAGAGTTTGCAGGTGCCTGCATCACACCTGTGCCCTGGGAAGACACAGGTGTTCACCTTGGGAGCCTTTGCAGGAGCCTTTGAGGCTCCCACCCCCGCTGCCTCATTCAACTCTGACATTGCTGCCCATCTCTTGCTGGTACAGAGCAAAGGGCAACCTGCTAGAGGGGACCCCTGCCTCTTAGGGCTCTTCTCCTCACTAGGTCTGTCAGTCCTATTCCCCACTGTTATCGGTATCAGTGTTGTCACTTCCATTATATCAACGCATTCAGCTGACAAGATCAGCAGCACACTGTGCATGGCAAGGTACATGCATGTACTAAATGCAGGGATGAATGTGTGCTATTATCTGTTCAACAGCAGGAGAGCTCAGGAACTGAGGTACTGAGTGACAGAATGGGAAATGGAATCCCATTCCGGTGCCTGAACAACAAATTTATTCTTTCTAAACTCATATCCTCTCAACCCAGTCCTTGTACTCAAAGATATTTTAATCAACTGAGAGCAATTTAATTTTCTGTCTCTACAGGGTCTGATCCTGAATTCCTCACTCACAGGACTGATTTCCTTCCAGTGAAACCAAGCTTTCAGCAGATAACAACAGAATAATAACCAGAGCAGATTTAAAATGTTTTAAAAGAGGATTATCAATCTGTGCCACTGATCTCTCAAAACAATTATGTGTGTGCTCCTATTTCACCAGTTATTGCAGAGGTTAGTCATTCAGAGCATGTCCACTAGGAACTGCTAGAAAACTTTGAATACTTTGTTTGACAGGGTTTTTAGTTCTGTTCCACAATCAGCCAAAACTTTATTCTACCTAGAGTAAAAGAAAGATTTACAACAGCCAAGCCAGACTTTTGCAGAGGATCATTGTACAATCTTCAGCAAATTCTCTAGTAGGGGAAAAAATTGGCTTGCTGACCTTTTGTCTGGTAAAATAACACATGACATATTTGTAATCTATGGAAATAAATCCATAGAGAATTTTTGGGTTCTAGTAATTATATCAGTGCTAAATAAAACTGATGAAATGGTAATTAGGAAAGTAATATAACAATACAGATAAATGCCAAAAATGAGGTTCAAAGCACAAATCTTAACTATACAGCTGCAAAGACTGGTAAGAAGCCAATAATTACAGTTAAAGTCAATTGCCAGGTGTTTTAAAGCATATCATTGAAATGAGCATTGCAATTGCTACCTTCCAGTCTTGGCTGCTAAAATAACAGACAAGAAACAGAAAATTAAAATCCAGATGTTTAAAAATAGCTCACCATTTTTTCCTGTAATTGCTTGCCTGCTCTGAAATCATCTACATTTTACAGTATGTTTAGTGACAAGGAAGATTTTGTGCGATGCTTTTGCCACTATGATGATCTCATTCTAAAATATCATTATTAAAACCATGTGTATTTACAGAAAATCTAAAGAGCTAATGCTTGAGACTTTCCTCCAGCCAAGAGCACTCAGTGGACAAAAGAAGAAAAAGATAATGGAAGTCATAAGAAATCACATCTTTCTCTCATCGCTTGGCAGATCAGCACATGCACCAATTGATCAGGTGTTCCTGTGGAATTGAGTGTTCCAACATGTGTAGGAGAATCAGAGATATATTTTCTACTATTTTCAGTATTGAGCTGAACCCACCACCTCTGAGTTGCCATCACATCTCTTTTGCTCCAGTAGAAAAAATCCCACTTTGTGAACTCAGCAGGAGAAGGATCTTACCTGCAAAAGAAAGTACTACTTATTCCTACAGGGGTGGACCCAATCTCTACTTTTACAATGCCAATGGTAGTAAGAGTTCCTAAAATAAAAAGGAATTTGATTTACATATTTTCAGATGATCCATTACTGCAGTAATTTGAGCTGTGTGCTGTCTTAGAAGTTCATTCTGTGCTGTCTTGAATAGTCTCTAAATTGGGAAACTCATGCAAAAATTCATTCTTAAGATGCAAAACTGAGCTGCAATACAAGGAACTCCAGTGACCCAACAGCTGTTGGTAAGTGGTCATAATCATGCCTCTGCATACAGTCTGCATGTTGAGCGACTTAACAATCACACTGACTTAAATTCCAGCCCTCCCTAGTTCCTCAGTCACACCGTTGCATAACCAAAAGGAACATTAGCCCGTCTTAGTAATACACTGGAAAAAACAACGAAGCACTCTATTCAGAAATACCTTTGCACAAGACTGTGCAAAAACATCCTTTGCACAAGACTGTCTCTAAGACATCCCAAGAAAGAAGAAATACATGAATGAAAAAGATGAAAACTGTGGGTGATGTGCCAGGAATATCAAATTTTAAAAGTTGCCTTAAGAATCTTTTCTAAAAAGAATTTGAATATCCTGCAGAGGGAAATCCCTGCTACATATGTCTTCTTCAAAACTAGCATGTGCCTTCCTGAGCTTGATATTTTTTATTTCAGGCATAGGATGAAGACATACAGAAAGGGTTAAAATTCAGTGAATGGAAACAGAAGATGTAACCCCAAAAGTCAAATATTGATTCTAACCAGTGTTATCTTCAAAGTCTTGACAAAGATGGGGAGTACAAAAGGATAAGTTGAGTGAGGGCTTGTGGATACAACTACAGCAATAAAATGTGTAAAGACAAATGGGTCTGTGTTGGTACTGAGACTACACATGGTTCTCCCAGAAAGATTCAAAACACATGCACAAAATAAGAAATACCTAACCATCACAAACATTTCCAATTTTACTGACAATCATAGTATTTATGTATTCCAAACTTTTAGGACAAAGTAATTTCAGAAGAGTCCTTGTAAGAAACTTATATTCGTCTTTTTTTTTTTTCCTTCCTGTTAAGTAAACATCTACTTCTGCACATCATAGCTGTAAAAAATACTCTGAAATTCCAGACCTGGGATGCAGGGAAAGACAGGAGAAAAAAGAAAGAAGCAGGGCAGAAAAAGCAGAAACTAAGTCAAATACAAATTAAATTTCCATGTCTGGATTTTTTTCTTTCTTACATGATTTGAAACTAATGAGATAAAACAAAAAATTTAGAGGAAAATGTTAATGACCTACAACAATCTCTTGTTGTGTTATTCCAAACTGAGGATTTCTACTCAAAATGAGGACCTCTCCTCATTTTCCAGTGAAATCTCCATGTAGGTGTCCTCCCTAAGACCCTTTTATTGTGGAGCTTTTCAAGCTCATATGTCCCCTCAACTTGTGTCTCTAAGTTTTCTTTTCAATGCAGTGAATCACTTTGACACGTTAGGAAAAAAACACTGATGTCAGTACAGAGGGAAGGTCTCCCAAAGGCTAATTGTAAACAAGATCATTTTAAAAAAGAAATTACCCGTCTCTTGTACTTATTCCTCTCTGCACAGATATAGCCAGCATAATATAGCTCAAGTTGAGATCATGAATTTTGCAATCCACTTTGCTGAAATACATCTTTACACAGCCTGTCAGAAGATAGGAAACAGATGTTCAATGTTTTCCACACTAATCTTCAAATAAACCACATGAGTTTTATGAGTGTTTCTCAGTGGGAAAGAAGGTGGCCTAGCCAAATGGCCTGAAAACTACAGAGCAATCAGATTTTGGTTTGGAAGTTAAACACAGACTTTCCTTTTCTCCTATCAGTTGAGAAAACTTGTCTGGAGAGGATCTGTCAGAGAAAGCTTTTGCTTTACTTTTCCACTGCTGTTCCTGTCTCATATGGGATAGCCTGGAAAAACAGTGTCTGAGGGATCTATATTCAGTTTGCTAAATGAAACTTAACACAGGCACAGTTCCTGTAATACAAAATGTGAGAGAGCATCCCCCAATGGCATTCAAATCACATTTTTACAATTTAGAAGTGGCAAGTGCTTTTCATTTTATTTCTTAGTAAAGAGATGTTCTAACAAAGGCTTTGTGTGTTGAACAGCTATGAAAGTTCTCTAACATGCTAGCATAGAGTTACCCATGTCAGACAAATATCTTTTCTAGAAAGCATTAAGAAATTATGAGTTCTTACCCTATGGTTAGATACTGAAGTCCTTATTCAGGAAAAATGGTAACTTACTTAGCACTCAAAATTTACAGAGATTGAGGCCAGAGGGATCATTAGAACTTCTTAAATTTCATCCACTTAGTTTTAGTTTATTGAGCTCATTAACTTCTATCCAGTTAGAGCATAATTTATGTTCGCTCTAACTGTATTTCCTGGCAAGTTTTCACTGTGCATGCAGTAACATGTTGACAATTCATGAATGTTCCTAAGAGTTTAATAGCCTTACCTTTAAAAAAAGGAAGCTAGATGTCACTTACATTAAAATTTTACTGATCTGTCTTTGACTTCCAGCCAGAGGAAGCCTTGTTCTCTTTTCTACCAGATAAAAAACCACTTACAATCTCGGTTTTTCCCATCAGTGGGAGTACTTAAGCTGTATTACCAAGTCATCTCTCAATCTCCTTTTGGTGAATTATCACATGAATCTATATTCCTCAAAAATGTTTTTGTTGCCTTTTTCACAGCTTTTAAATTTTTAAAGAATACTTCTGAAACATACATGCTAGAATTGGGTGCAGTATTCTAAGAGCAGTTTCACTTGCAGTGTTCCTTGCAGATAAAAAGACATTTCTCCTCTCACTTGCTCCAAAGCACAAGTGCTTTTGGCAGTAGTATCAGAGATGCTTACAAAGAAAGGTACCACTGCTTTTTAAAAAATTATCCCGTGGCCTTTACTTCTGCATGTGTAACTTCACAGCTGGCTGTTTTTCTAGCATTTGATCCCGTAAGAGTCTTTGATCTCCATGAGAGGCAATTTTCTTTCCCCATAGCTGTCTATATATTTAATGACTACATGGGAGAAGTGTAAAACAGAGAACATGATGGCTACTGCAGAGGACTGTTATGATCTGACAATACTTATGAGAGCAGTTGAAGAAATTAATGCCAGTTATTTGTTAAACACAGAGCTTTGAAAGTGTTACCCTGTGAAGATGTGGAGAAGGGAACAACATAAATTTGTTCAAATCTCCCGAATTCTCCACAGAAACAGATACCATATTTAGATATATTTCGTATCATGTCTTTCACGTTTTTACAATATGCAATATAATTAACTCCCATCAACACGGCTTATACCTTGAAGATGGCTGTGTGGAGTCAACCCAGCTTCACACAAATAGATACCAAGCACAATTTAGAAGGGTGTTTCTAGAGCAGTGACATCAATAAGGATTCATGTGGGAGATCTGTTCCTTTCTGGAGTGGCTGTAACAATCACACAATAAACATACAAATCATTTATAATGTGCTGTAGACTTTGCCTCTTCACAAACAATACTGCACTTTCTTCACAGGCAGCAGAATTTTTGTTGTACCTATGTGAATTATGAAACACAGAATCAAAGTTAATACTATGTACCTGTGTTAAAGAGAAGCTGAAGTCCATAAAGATTGGCCAGCAGGTAAGAGCAAAGGGCTAAATAAATAAACAGGCGTAAAAGAAACATAAAATGGAAAATTATTATGCTCAGTCCAATGGCATAATGGTGTGACACATTAGAGGATGTATGAGGATGTAGTAGTTTTGACAGTTGCCTTTGTGCATACTTAGTAGATAGCAGGACATTGCTAAGAAAGATGAAATATGTGAACCTTTCCTGAAACATTCATGTTTTCCTAAAAACAAAAGGAATGACGACGTTTCTTCTCTGAGATCAAGTCCTATAGGCTACTCAGCCAGCAGGTTAGGGGTAGGAAGGATAATGTCTTGTTCAACTTATGCTCCCTTGGAATAAATGAGGATTGCAGTGTCAAGGGCAGAATGGGAACTTCAGGCAAAGTTTATCAGAAAAGCCCTTCTGCTGAGTCACAAGGCACAGAAAGGACCCCCTTGCTTTCTGAACTCCTCCTTAAAGAGCAGTCTAGGTGCAGCTGGATTCAATCTGAGCCTTAGACTACGGGCAATGTCTTAAGTTTCTGGTGTGACTGAAACTTTGAACAACTTTCTCCTGCAGGATTAAGGATGGCAAACCAGATATATTTATATAAACACACATATTTTTTATGACAGTGATTTGACAAAATTATCTTAATCAAATAATTATTTACTACACAGTATAGGAGCTGTAACTACTAGTATAGTATAGTGCACCATTTTGAAGCAATATTGAAGCAATTATATTAAACCAATTTTATTAAAGCCTGGAAAAACCATGATTAAGTGCAGATTGATGTTACTTACTAATGCTAATGACTGTGGTCAAGTCACAAGAAGTAACCTTGAGAAGCATTCCCACTTGAGGAAAGAATCTACACACACACTCCAAGGGGTATATTAGAAAATCCTGCCTTTAAAAAGTACAATTGAGCTTTTATACTATAAAGTGATTGACTGTCAGTCAGATGTCTCCAGACCAGCTGTGTCAGCTCAGCAGCTTTAGAGAAATTATTAGTAGTATCACTTTTTTCTTCCTTTATCCATGTACTTTGCCATATCTGCCACATCTATATCTCACTATCAGGATGTTTAACTTTGGGGTTGATGAGTCAAATTGGTTTCATCATTATTCAACACCAAAAACATCATGATGTCCTCTTTTTCTTTCACCACTGGTAGGTTTGCAAATAGGGCATGATCAAGTTGTTTTACACCATTCTAGGCAAACATCTTGCTGCATGCAGAGTCATATTTTGTACTTGAGGAATTTTTTTTTTTTAGTAACACAGTAACATCCTTCTTAGGGACAACAGAAGGGTTTGCAGAGCATTTTGAAGCAGCAGGCAGCAGCACTGTATGAACCTTACAAGCAGAAACCACTCTGGATACTCTATTTATCTTTTATTTGTCTTGAAGTTCCGGCAGCAACTCAGTTCATTCTAAACGGGGACTGCAGTCAGTAATTGAATTCCAGTCTTATAACCTCATCTTTGAAGGCCTCCTGCTGATCCAGCATGAAGACAAGTGAACCAAAAACGTTATGTGTTTTTGGAGCATTTCAGAAATACTAGTCTTAACCGTAAGAGAAAAGCCATCAAACTTGCATTTGAAAACATGCTAAAAGAGTCTGTGGTTCACAATATGTAAGCAGTAACTGGGACCATTGATGTGTTTAGATGGGTCATCTCCGACTTTTCTGCAACAAAAAACATGAAACAAAATTGAAAGAGACAGAGAAGCTGAGTTCTTCAAATCATTCTTGATTGAATGCATAGGATACCTCACAGGTACTTCATTAAAAACTAAATCACATGAGTCCAGAAACATTTGCAAGGAACAAATTCTCAAATATTCATTAAGATGGCAGTGAAATGAAACAAAGTATGGCTCTTTATGAAATAAACATGCATGTCTCATTCCCTGGCAGAGTCTGGAAAATGATAAATGTATTGTCAGAGTGACAGCAAGTGATTCTTTGTTTTTGAGTCCTATATAAAAAAATAGGGGCAGATGCTTGCCAAGAGGGTTAAGAATGCCACATTTTTATGTGGATGGAATGTAAGTCACCTGCAATTCTATACTTATGTTTTCTATCTGATTATGTCAACCTACTGAGAGGGGGCCAAATTAAATTTGGTAGGCACCAACACACAGCACATTCTCTGTAGAAGAACAATGGAAGATTCAGGTTTCATTCACTGAACTCAGTTGTTAAAGCTTTTTATTTCTGATTGACTAATTAATAGGATATGACAAAATGCAGAGATCCTGTAGCATTTGCAGAGTACTGCACATTCAACAGGATACATGAAAGGGTCAATTGAACTGAACGCAGTGATTTTCTATTAGCCTAATACAGCAAGGCATGTATAGAGGATACTTTGCTTTTTCTCATTCATCAAGAAAAAGTTATGAGAAACACTTCTATTAATGTAGCACATTGAAGATCATTTTTTCTCTCTCCTTCTGTAGCTAACATGCTTATTCAGAGGAAATGAAGGTATGTGCAGCTGCCTCCACAATTGCAGTTGTCAGCAATTGAAAAGGGTGAGTTGGATAGGCAATACCACTTGACTGAGTAGGTGGGCTATGAACAATTCCAATTTATCAAAGCTGTCTTCTTCTGGTCCCCCTTCGTTTCTTCAATGCACTTCTCCATCTGTTTTACTAGTAAAATCAACCTTCCCCCACATGTCCTCACGTTCCTTCTTTTCACCTTCTCCAAATCTGCAGCTGCAACAATCCCCTTCTCATGTCTTCCTTCTTACCACACACCTAATTCTGTGTCCCAGCTCATCAAATCTGTAGTACCTCATTTTTCTCTCGGTTTTAGGGCTGAAAAAGGAGGCTACTTCTCAACTCAGCATTTAAGTTCCAGGGTCAGGTAAACCTTGGGTGTCCTCTTTGGCTATCTCAGCAGCAGTGGCAAGTCACATTTTAAGTACTGGTGCACCAAACCCCCAGTCTGCTGGTGACATTCTTCCTCCAGGATGTATCCAGGGCTGCAGCTGGTGCAGGGTCTGTGCTACCATTGCATAGGTACAAAAGTATCTGCCAAGACACAGGAATGACTTACAGAAAAAGTGATGGGACTTTCACTTCTGTACTGTAGTAAAATCTTGCTCTGGGTCTTCAAAGGTGCATTTTATAGCAAGAAGAGAAAGAGAAGACAGATTAATTATCAATCCAAATGTTGATCAAGTGGTCAATTTTATAGGCTATGAGGATCAGTAATTCAGTTTGCAAAAGAACAGCAGCTAACAGGAAAAGCTATAAAACAGTCACTGATGGTAGTTGTTATTCAAACCATAGTCCTGGTCTTTACCACCCCTCAGAGCAGTATTCACAGGATATATAATATTTTAGACTCCAAAGGGCACCTCTCTCACACTTCCAAATCTGGCATTGAATAACCAACTCTCAGTAAGAAATGAAAAAATAAAGCCAACAGCAAGCTGCCTAACTGAATTCTTAGGACAACGAAGTGTGAACAGGTGTGATGATGTGTTAAACAGCATGTGGCAAAAATGCCTATGCTTGCTAATGAGATGACAGTTGCTTGTTATGCAAACTGTCCTAGTAAAATCATCTTTGCCTGCTACTTATGCCCTTGGGCTCACATCCAATCAACCTGAGAGCTGCAACATGTCATTCAAAGTGACACTCATCACTATAGGCAACTATGTGAAACCCATATGCACAGAGATCCCCAATACTCGCTACCATTTGGATAAATGCATGTTTCATCAGAGGAAATTTGGAATGTGCAAGCTTTCCTAACCAAAAAAGATTTGGGACTGATGAGAATTTCAAGCTCCACTAGTGGGAAATACAGACTAACTAAAATCAAGTCTCCATTCAGTGTACTTCTGTAGCTTGAAATAACACTGATCTTTTCAACTGAAGTGAATACTAATAAATTTACATATTAAATTGTGATGAGCTAAAAGAGAAGTGGTACAATATGGGTTTGTCTGTGATTTTTCTCCCAGAACACAGCCTTCCTTTATAAATTTTTTTTTTTTTTTTTTTTTATTTTTTTTTGGGGAGAAAGAAAAAAAGATGGGGAANTTTTTTTTTTTTTTTTTTTTAATTTTTTGCAGGGAGAAAGAAAAGAAGGCAGGGAAGGAAGAGTAATCATCCTGTAATCATTCCTCCTGATTTTTTTTCATGGAAAGTATTATGTTTTTTGCATCTTAAAGAAATGAGAATGAAATTAAAATCTACTGCCAATACATATATTAGCATGTCAACAACCGAAAGGATTGAAATCAATAAAAGAGAACGATACATTAACCTTTAGAGAACTGGAGTTCAGGATGAAGACTGATGGACTGTTACTGTGTTTGATCAGCTCGTTTAAGCCAGTATGCGATATAAGTTAATTGGCTGTTTCACAGTAGTGCACAGAGATTTTCATTGTTTAAAAAGCCTTCATTTTCATTATTATTACTGCAGCAAAATTAAAACTTCCTTATATTGTTTCCATGTCCTCTTCTTATGAGTAACAATATAGAAGGTACATTGTACTGCAATGTTTGCTTTAAATCACAATCACTGTTTAGGCTCATTTTCCATGCTTTTTTTTTTATCCTGTGTAAAAAAAAGAGTACTTTTTACATTTACTTCCTTTTGTGAAAAGGAAAGGTATGAGGAGAAATCACATTAAAGAGATCACAGCATACAACAACCTAAGCCCCAGCATATATGAACACTGCATAATTCAAGAAAAATAATTCTGACAAAATGCTTCTCAGAAATATTGTCTTCCCTAGCAAGAAAAGAAGGCAATTTATATTCAGTGTTAATGACAATAATATGCAAAAATATGATGTCTGCTGAATTGAAAAATATTCCTCTTAGCTTTTATACAAAAGGAGGATATTCATGGCACGTTTTGATAGAAATGGAATATATTCAAATTAATTATGAGAAAGACTGAAGATGATATGCAAAAAAAGACACTTTTTCCTGAGTCTTTTGAAAATATTTCAGTTCTTTACAACAAATTTGTACACTTTAGCAAAGACTTACTAATGCTAATGACTCATAACATGAAATACATAGATATCAAAGAATTATGGCAAAATATATTTCTCATTCATTGTTAAGATTAAATACTGTCACTGAAACAATGCAGTTTGCTTAACATTATAGTCATCACTTTCTGTGACAGCTCGTTTTCTATATTTAGGGTGAAATAATTCATAAAATAGCAATTATCTACAGTACTGTGCAACTATGACTATTTTTAAAGAGAGGGAAACACTTAAACACATGCTTGCACTGAGAACAAAACATAATCCTAGCTTTCTGAACTCAAGTTGACCTACATGAGTGTGCTGACACAACATAATTATGATGAACAATCTTGTTATAAAATAGGGAATATTTCCTGTGGCTGTTCTGTTTTAGCAAATGTCTGTACAGTATCAATTGGGCAAATGCCTTCCCAATGAAATAAAAAGTTACAATAATATTTCATTAAGATCAATACCTGTAGCAGTGGGCTCGGCAGAAGCTGCTGCTTTTG
>VZRZ01005097.1:27143-60451 GCA_013398175.1 Climacteris rufus | reverse complement strand
GCTAAACCAGGTCAGAATTTAAATTCTCAAGCCATTACATGTATGATATATCAGAAAAGCATGCACTGACACCTCCTGTGAAATAGAAAGATTTAAATTTTTTTTGTTATTATCACTGTAGTCCAATTATTGCATTACTATGTAAATTGTTATATTGAGTATTACATATTTGCAGTTACTTGCACTGTAGAGTTGCTTATTTCAATTTGCTATAGTGTACAACAGAGAACTTTTATCAGCTCTCTTGAGTGTGTTGTAAAAGTATGAAGTTTCTACAGAGTAATTTAAAGTAATAATAGAAATACAAGTTAAACTTCCTATATATCCAATATACAACTAAGAACGGCAATTTGGCCAAAAAGAACAGCAATTTGGCCAGGTTTGGCCTTTATAAATTTTCAGTGTAATTTGCTGCTAAATTTTAGAGCTTGTTAATTCTGTGATAGTAACATGACCATTTAATAAGCCTTAAAATGCCTAAAGCATGTGTATATATCACCGTCTCCATCAGCTTTAGAAAGGAAGGCAAAGACAGTTAAATGTGTTCCCAAGTGGCACAAGTATTCTAAGAGGCTGCAATATTCAGATTTCTTTACTCTTTGTTGTGGTTTGAGCTCTGGCTAAACTCCAAAGCCCCCACGAAAGCTGCTTCCCCCCTCCGCCCTCTCTGCAGAGAGCAGAGAGGAATTTTTAATGATGTATTTTAAGGAGATAAGGACCATTCTGAGAGAAAAAACATTCTAATTAACCCAAGCAGGCAAAAACAGGCTCAAATTTAAAAGTGATAAGGTGAATTTATTACAAAGTCAGGAGGAGTATATCAGATAGCAACATAAGTTCTTAACACATTTTCTCCACCCCCGGATTCCTCCCTCCTCTCTGGAGAACAGGGTGGGGGGGTGGTTTTCTGGTCAGTTCATTTCTGAGGTGTTTCCTTTGTAGCAATTACTTGGGAGAGGAGGCAGTTCCCTTCCTGCAAACACTGTGGCATCTTGCAACGTGACTTTTTTCCTGGCAAGCAGCCCGCCTGGTCACCACTGCCCTCATTCTCTGCCAACAAAGTGCAGTCCTTCCAAGGCCGAGCTAGTCCAAACTTGGGGGGGAGGAACAGGGCCTTTTTATCAAAAACTACTCCCTCGGCTTCAGGAGCAAAAGCCTCATTATCTGTTGTCAGCCCCCCTACCAGACCATAGTCCCTCCTCTGGGCATCCACCCCTCCTGCTCCAGTGTTGACTCCTTCCCCACGGCTGGGGGTGGATCTCTGCTCCTTCATGGCCCTCAGGGTGCAGGGAGAAAATGCATTAGCACAGTCCTCACCACAGGCTGCAAAGATGTCTCTTAGCTTTGGTGTTTGAAGCACCTCCTCCCCCTCCTTCTCCTTCTTGGCTGACCTTGAGGTGTCCATATTTGCTGGTTTTTTTACATTGCTCTTAACTCTTCCTCCTTGTCTAACTACATCTACACTGCGCATCCGTACTATCAGTGATTCCTTCTTAAATATGTTGTCACAGAGGCGTTACCTCCATCTCTAATTGGCCCAGCTGTGTCTAGTAGCACGGCCATCTTCAGAGCCATCAGGGATAGACCCTGGCTGGACAGCTGTGGAAGCTTCTGGCAGCTTTTCACAGGAGCCATCTTTTTTGGCCCCTACCACACCCAAAAAACAGACCCTGTCAAACTACCACACTCTTGATGAAGAATTTGATTCAGTATGTGAGTTTATCCACATGTTCATTATTTCCTGTCTTTGGGTGTTTCTCAGAATTAAGTTTTTAAGCACATGTAAAAGGAATTTGGGGAACATCTTTCTGAAGGAAATTGGTTATAAATTATTGTGCTCTGGAACCAAATACAGATGATTAAGTTTTCACACATTCGTTAAACTGAACTTAAGAGAGCTACCTTGAATTGGATCTTTTACTTATAAAACCATATGTAACTCTAAGCAGCAAGGACTCACAGTTTTCCATATTTTCTTTTTCCTAAGATTGTTGAATATGCACTTGAAACTTTTCAATTATACTTTACATTGATTCCAATGCCAGCTTTCTACCTTTCTTAATAGCTTTATTTCTGGAAAAGACTCGAAAATCGTTGGGTGTTTTCCTACACCAAAGTTTTGTCAGCGTTGTTCGTAATATAGTTGCGTTCTGTAGGGCTAATACAGTAATGCCAGGCCTGAGCAAGTCTTAGGAAGCTTTTGTTTGCTTAAATTACTACATTAATAATAACATGTTTAGGTGAGAAGTTTTAATGTAAACTGTGGTATCTTCGATAATTTTAAGTTTTTATAGTGATTATAAATTTGGAAAACACATACATATTTGTCCCACACCCCCTCCTGGATCTCCTTTAGAATAGGCCTGTACTAATTATAATAGTGATTACTTATGATGTAACTTAGATATAATTGAATATTTATTTCAAAGTGTTTTAATCTGTAGGATATTCTTGGTTTTGTGTAGCTTTTTAAGGCTCACAAGCAGGGAAATGATACCAGGAAAGCCTTTATTTCTTTATTTTGTTTTAATAACAGCTTATAAATAACTTTGATTCCAAAGGGAGTCAGTCTTCTTTGGTTACACAATTACATCTGGCATTGGATATTCATCATAATTTTAAAGGTGAATTTGCAAAGATTATCTGGCTTAATCCATTAATATATATGAGTTTGAACTTTCTCAGTATTACAAAGATTAAACAATGCATCAGTGACTTTCTCCATGTGGAAGTTGCAGAAACACTTTAGATAGCTTGTTTCATCTTCAAATACAAAATATCTTTTTATAATCTTCCTGCAGTTTGACTTACTGAAATTGACCTCAAAAGAAAACAAGGCAAGTAAAACTGTACATTAGATATATGTCTTATTTTTTTAACTCTCCACCTCATGTCTTTCCCCTTGTTAAAAGATTTCTCTAGACTGCCCAGTTATATCATGATAGGCAGCACATTGCCCAGCCACTCTTTTTATTATAGTAACTCACAATTTTTGCAAATGCATTAATTTATTTTAGTGACTTCTAGTTTGATCATTATAGATTCAGATAACATAACTGACAAATCCTTGGGGTCTTCTGCTTATTAGGTGTGTCTGAAACAAAAGAATGTTAATATACTCACAAGCATGGACCTTTACTTCTGTAACTTTTTGCTGGATGTATTGAATGTAGGTGATACTACCTTATATAGGTTTTCGTCACCACTCAAAATAAATGAAAAAAAAAGGCACAATTTTCAACAGTTTCATTCTCTTTATTTTCATAAATGTTACATCACTTGATGCACTGTATTTCCACAAAATTTTCATTTTGGTACAGAGAGAACAGTTCATATTTTTAAAAAATATTATCTCATTAGAGTGTTTTGTTGCACTCTTTATTCATTCACTTAAATAATCTGCAGTTAGTGATTAGAATAAAAGAGAAGATATATATGCTTAAGCAGCAATTTTAGCACAATTTACAGGACCACTTTTGGCTAACTGCCTTCCCTTGTCATAAAACACTTAGCAGGATGCCTCTGTATCCAAACTATCCTATCAGAGTATTTTGATTCTTTGCATCACTTGCAGACTTAGTGTGTGTTTTACTTTTACACAATTCTAAACATCATTAGGTTTGAGTAGCTTTTTTTCCTGATGGTCTTCATATACATTGCAGTCTGGGGATGCACAAAGTTTACTTTCTGGCTGCTTTATTGCCATCATCTATTGTTTACCTATTTGTTTTCCTTTCCTAATAAACCTGTCCGCAGTCCTTTCTTCCCACTGTGTGGATCAGTTTGTACAGCAGGTGGCAATGTCTGCATTGCAGCAGTTTGGTACTTCCTCACCGTTCCAGCCTCATGAGGGTGTTAAGGGAACTCACTGTGAACTTCCTCCAGAAGATTCTGTCATGATCTGAAGAGGCTTGCCACCAGACTGGTGGAAACAAATCTAGTAGCCCAAAGAATTCAACCCATCTTGACTTTCCAAATATTCATGTAATTTTCCATTTCTTTATTAAAGAATAAAGAAATCATTCCTATAAAGTTCCTTCTTAAATCATTCCTATAAAGTTTAACATACTACCTACTTCTTTTCCAGTTATCACAAGAAGCATCTGTAAAGCATAGCTCTGAAATTAGCTGTCACAAAGGTTGAAAATAATTTCTTTTTCCACATTTTTAACAAAGCTGCCTTGGTTCAGCAAAGCTGAAGCCAAGAGAGATCTTTGTGCTACTACACATAGAAGAGACATGGGGTGCTGGGGTGGGGATACAGAGTTGGTTGGCAGTTTTATTTGGTTTCACAACATTTTGTTTAATCTTTACATTTCATCTCCAGCCATCAAAGGTTGTAAAAACAATCCTGCTGTTCCTAGAATACATACCAGGATGAAAACCCATAGAAAAATGCGATCGATTACCATGGCAACGTATTTCCAATCATCCTGAATCTGAAATGGAAAAAAAAAAAAGCAAGTTGGCATGTGTATTAGGTGAATAACTTGCATTAGCAATAATAACATTTTATATAGGAAGCAGAGGGGTTTTTTATATGTAGATATCTTTCATGTATACAGAACTTCCACATCGCTGTTTTCACTGACAAATAAATTCATCTTGAAGAAGCTTTATTTGAATATGCTTTTTGTGGCAAAGCCAAAAGCTGCTCCTTCAAATCCAAAAGGTTCGTCACCAATACACTGGACTTGAGCAGATACAACTTCTCTGTGCCAAAAATGAAAGTGTAGAGCTTTACTTTCTTAGATGAACAGGTTTACAGAAAATTTTTCTGAAACAGACTGCTCCAACTGGTCTTTAGGCAGTATGTAAAAAGCAAAAGTTAATTGATACGTAATTATTTGATACTTTACTTATGTAGTACTGAAATTTGATTGTTCTCATGCATGCTGTAAAATTAATCTCTGTACCTTTCATGTAGAGCGGGAACCAAGTTTCAAATAAACCTGATTTTCTAATTTTCATTTTTTTGCAGTGAGTGTTATAACAAGAGTGACACTGAAGTATTATATGTGTTATATATTAATAGTAACTTGGTGATTATTTTAGTTACTATTAAGATTACAATTCAACTTTTTTGTCTTTGTTCAGGAATGATAAGAAATTAATAATGCATTCGTTGTTTTTGAAATTTGTGCTTTTTAGCTTAGAACTTGTTTGTTAAGGCAAACTTAAAAATGCAAAGTAACCCTGTATTTTCTGTACCAACTAAATCTAAATAAAGTTCTGATTTCAGTATAAACAAAGTAAAATTAGAATGAAGTGTCATAGTGCAGGGGATTTAAATTCTGTGATCATTGTGATGGTGTAGCTACTGCTCATAGCACGTTTGAGGAACATGATTAAAAAAAACACCATTTAATTTTTTTCTCTTCATTGCATTAGTATGTAGTTTTATGAAAGATGCTGCTCCCTGTCTTGCAGTAGTTGCCTCATTTAGCTACAGCACTTTACTCTGTAGCAACAACAGAATGAGCACTGTCATCACTGTGAGGGACAGTCTCTCTTACCTTTCCATTGTTGATGGTAAGCTGAGGGAGGGAGAATGTAACTTTCTAAAGGCTATAGAATCAGGAGATTCCCCTATTAAGATTATAAATTCGAAAATCCTAACTCCAACTTTTGTGGTATGAGTGCCCTGATACGTTGCTCTAGCAGTGGTTTACCTTAACATGCCTCACTCAGTATATGTATTATCAATAAAGAGATTGTTGTGCAGTAGAACTGCTTCCCAATTATATAAGTTCAAAATTGCACATATTTGTAATACAGCTTGTTTCATTTACTTGCATAAAATAATGGTCTCTTTTGTCTTGTTTGTTTGTTTGAGACATTTTTCTTATCAAACATTCTAATAGCAAAAGATATCTGCAGTTTGAGTAGCAGTAAAATATGTTCTTACCTCTTTTGCTTCATTCTGCATTTTCATATTTTCTGCAATGTATTTTACACTTTCAGTAGCATCTCTCATTTCTGGTGACAGAACTGAAAAGGAAAGCATAGGATCTACAGACTCAGAGCTTGAACTTCTAGTGAGATTGCCACTGAAATCTGAGAACTTCGTGCGTTGATACTGACAGCAGCCGCACGTTATATCTTGACATACAAAGCCATCTCTGCAGCATTTGGTTTCAGAACCGTTGATGCAATTTAAGTTTGAAAACTCAGAAGTGAATAATGGTTTTGGTTTCTGATTATTCTCTTCATCGCTGGCAGGTCTTGTCATGAACATGATCCGGGGAAGTAAGTTCAGGAAAATGGTTCTCACCCACAGGGGCATTGTGTGTGTCTTGGGTGTTCTGTAGTGCACATTTAGTACAAATACTGTAATGACAATCGATAAAGTTACAAATATCATGGTGAAAAGGAGGTATTCCCCAATAAGGGGAATTACCAGAGAAGTAGAAGGTATGGTTTCTGTTATAACAAGAAGGAACACTGTTAAGGAGAGAAGGACTGATATGCAGAGTGTCACCTTCTCGCCACAGTCTGAGGGCAAATAGAAAACTAATACAGTCAGAAAAGAAATCAGCAGACAGGGAATAATCATATTGATAGTGTAAAATAAAGGCAAACGCCTAATGTAAAGAGAATATGTGATGTCTGGATATATCTCTTCACAACAGTTGTATTTGATGTCATGTTTATAGCCAGGAGCTTTAATTATAGCCCATTCTCCACTCTCCCAATAATCTTTCAGGTTCATTGTAGAGCCAATTAAAACTAAGTCAATTTTGGCTTTGTCATAAGACCAGGAACCGAACTTCTTGGTGCAGTTTTGATAATCAAATGGGAAGTAGGTTACATCTCTTTTGCATGAACTTTTAAATATAGCTGGAGGTATCCAGGTCACATCACCAATGTATTCTAATAGGGCCTTTGTCTTGTCATCAACCTGGAAATCCCCAACTGCACTGTAAAGCAAGTAAAAATAACAAAAATTAGAATTAACTACTCCAGGTAGTTTCATACATTCAGGTCACATACATTAACTCTTTCATCTGTTTTGGGAAAGTTAGCAATTACTTGTTTACTTGGAGCTGAATTGCTTGTGCAAGACTGAGTCAGTGACCATCATAAATTTGCATAGTTAAACTGAAACAAACAGGTCTGTAAACTCACCAGGGACGAATTGAAAGGAAATTTATTCCCTTATTAATAGCATGGCTTGGTGCAATCAATATTCAAAATGGCAAATAACAGATTGCAAATGGTCATTCATCTAGTGTGACTAGATGAGCATTGTAGGCACCTTCCAACTGAACTATTCTAGATTGATCAAGCACATCAGAACCCAAGGGCTGATAAGAGCATTACTGGTATTTCCACCTCTTCTGTGGACAGTGCAGGTAATAACTGGAAAGAGGGATTAGGGCTGGGGTGTATCTTTGCATAAGGAGTGTGTTTGCTAAGAGGTTTTTTAAAGTCCTGGTTTGCTGTCTTATTTGATCCATGTGACAATGTCAGTTGTTTATATGAAAAGAGTAAAGGATAATTTGAAGTTTTAAGGCTAAGGAATGTCATCACTGTTGGATGAGAATTAGAAAAGGAGTGTCATCACTGTTGATCCATAAACCTAAGTTTTGGATCTGTGTAGCTAAGTCCATTTCATTGAGAATTGCTTTTCTGTAGATCCATTTAGTTATGGTTTGGCTCTTCACGGTCTCAGAAACTCACATCTAAGGTAAACTTTACCTGTGTCTTGATTTGTCAACACTGTTATTGTAAGGATATCAAACTGTTAATTTAACTGCTAGAAAGCTAGAATTTACATTTCTTTCAGTTAAAGGTCTGACAAACGGGCTTGTGAAGGGGAAATGCCAAGTTCACTGTGACCTGCCTACTTGCAGCTCCAGGTTAGAGCTGGCTCCTGCCTAGTGGTGCTGGTGTAGCATGAAGGTGTAAACAGCAATGGGGGGAGGTAGGGGATAGGTGTATTGGAAAGCAAGCTTTTCTGTTCATTCTGTGAACTAGCTGCTGGTTTTTTTTAGAATTGGTCACATCAACCCCTCTTCCTGAATGAAGTTAAATATGCAAGAGCCTTACTTGTTATATAAAACAATATCTGGCTTCCAGATCTGGCCAGATGGAACTCGGATGAATTCAGCACCTCCATAGTCTGCTGGATTCCACCGAAGCTTGTAGTCATTCCAGATCTAATTATGGTAGAAATGAGTCTATGTTAGATTTATGAAGAAACTGAAATTCATTGGACTGGATCTGAATCAAGTGCTGTCATACCATTTACAGGGTTGTTTTATTTTGGATATTACAGTGTTTAGATGTTTCTTGACCAAACACTCGTCTGTGGTGTTTGTTCATATGCAGATTGTAGGTGTGTCTAGATATCTAGACCTTGTTGGTCATATGCATATTTGACATATATATGTGACCCTTTCCCAGGAATGTCTACTCAGTAGCTGAAACAAGGTGAAAGAAGGAATAAGACACTCTCTTTTAAGAGAGTATAGGACTTTAATTATAACTTAGGTCTCAAAAAGTATAGTTTCTATGGGACAGTGAAAGCAAATACCTGGAGGTTGTGGTGCAAGTTGTGAGCATTGAGTGAGGGACCTTGGGTAGGTGGGTCAGAAAGAGCTGCAGGGTGTCACGGCTCAGTTAGGAACAGCCTTAGTCACTAGGGCTTATTAAAGCCCACTTCAACGAAGTTGAGTATCAAGCTGGAGGTGGAAACTAAGTTGGTTATTAAGCTAACTGCAACAGTGAGTAACTGCCTTTTTAACCCATAAGGACCCTTTATACATGAAGTAAACATTTTTGGTTTGTTTTCACTTTGCGAGAGGTAAACAGCACCAAGTGCTGCTGTGCGGGACCTCCGTCCTGAGGTGCTTCCCTTGCGTTTGTGTCTGCCACGGCAGCGCGTTTGGGAGTCTTCAGAGCAAAAATCTTGTATTTAGCGACTGCAGTAAGTGTAGCAGCGCTGCTCTGCTCCCGTCCCGTCCCGTCCCAGCCTGCAGGGCGGCCCGGCGGCCTCTGGGGGACAGCAGCGCGCCGGGGAAGGGGTCGGGCGGCGCTGCAGGCGAGGGGTGGCGTGCAGCGGGGGGAGCCCGGGATGCTGCCCTGAGGGGCCCGAGCCTGGCTCTGGCCCGGCGCTCCCGGAGCCCGCAGAGGCCTCGCTGGACGGGCGGCTCATCCCGCCCCGGGTCCCCCCGCCGGAGCGAGGAACACTCCCGCGCTGGAGGGGAAGGGAGTCGGTGCTCTCTGGGCTGTCGCTGAGTGCTACTTACGTGCTTCAGCCACAAGTTGGTTTCCATTATCTGGTTGACTTCGTCCTAGAAAAGAGAGGTGTGTCGGGAGAGGCGCCGGCCCTGCTGCGGTGCCCGGCGGGGCGGTACTCACCACCTTCACCAGCTGCGACATGGACACCTCGAACTGGATGATGACGGGGTCCGAGACGTTCTTGACGGGGCGCACGAACTGGTTGTAGCTCTCGAAGAGGGCCGCATAGAGCCGGTGCTCGGCCTCGGAGCCGCCGCAGCCTGCGAAGGGCACGGGGTGAGCGCCGGGCTAGCCCCGTGCGGGGCAGAGTAGCCCCAGCACTGAACTGACTGCTCAGCATCCCTGTGCGCTGGGCAGAGCCCCAGCCTCTCGTAAGCGGGGAGTAGTGTTCCTTAGGTGGCATTTGCTTGGGCTGGGAGAAGAGCAGTGAAAGGTAACGCTGTGACAAATGTTTTCTGATACGAGTCTACAAATGAGTTAAAGAGATAGTTTCAGGCAGTTACTGAAGAAGTGATGGTCCAAAAGCCCTTTCCCCTCAGAGGCCCAGTCCCCTAAACCTGGTGAATCCACAGGGCTGTGGAGCAGAGGAAGGGGAAAGTGCAACCCAACAGACCAGGCCACCTGTAAGGGGTCAGAACGTCTTGCAATAGGAGGATTCCCAGGAAATGAGAAGTCTGCTTTCTAGTCTGAGTCATGTTTGCATGATTATAGTGAGAAGAACGTCCTGCTTCTTAAAATAAAATTTTAAAAAAGCCTTTTTGATTAACTGTTATATTCAAAGATATTTCAGCACACTCAAAGAAATGTGCTAGTTACCCCTTTATTATTCTAAGTAGTTTTTATTTATAATAGTTTCCTATTGTCCTTTATGCCACTCATAACTGCAGTTCATCATATACCCTGTGGCCAACAAAAAAAGCTGCAAACTGAAATTCTTAAACAACAAGGTACTTCACCTGTTTCAGGATGAGGTGAGAGAGCCTGTATTTTACACTACCATTTTATTATCAAACCATCCTGACACTATTTAGAAGCCAGTGGCCTTTTATTTTTAGAGCACTATCTCTGAAACTCTCTTCTGGACAACTCATCCTCATGAATTTCAACTGAAAAACCAAAAAAGGCCATTTTTGTCGTTAATGGATGGCACAAGGCAAATTTGGCAAAAGCAAAAATTGAAGTAAAAAAAAATTGAAGTCTGTTGAACGTATTCTACAGTTCCTTTGAAACAGAAATATGAATCTACAAATATTTGCAAGGATATGTTTATTTTTTGCCTGCTGTTTTTCAGTAGCATAAGAGGGGGGAGGCAGAAGTATCTGCAGGTGACAGATTACACAAAGATGATGTTACTTTCCAATGTTTGTGAGACCTCACCTCTCCCTAATACAACAGGGTCCCCCTCATGTGAAACTATTCTGCTAAAAGCTCTTCTGTTTGTGTTTTGGTTTGATTGGTTTTTACCCCTCTTGCCTTGTCTTGTTCACTTTGAGGGCATTTTTTGGTTTTAGATTAGTGAAATCATTCAAGCTGACTTGCTAAATAAAAAATGAACACTTTTTAACTATCAGTCTTGTCCATATTATTTATTGATATCTACTATCTGTCAGATTGAGATTTTGTGGAATAAATACCCCCATATCTTTTAGGTAAATGATTCTAAAGCTAGAACTGAATTACTTTATTATAGTCAATCCCAGCCTTTTTACATGTCACCAGCACTCTAATTAAATCTAGCAGCTGCTGTCTCTAGAGAGGTGCATTCATGTAGTTTTTTTAATTTAAATATTTTGGTGCTTTCCATATCTGCAGAGAGAAGACATGCTGTTTGCAGCACGTATTTAAAGCTCTTTAATGTTGTCACTTTCTCATATTCTCTGCAATATGTGAAACCACACCTTTATGTGTAAGGTGCTTTTCCTTCATGTTAAAATGGCTTTGTGTGCATTGTTTGGCATCTTTAATCAGGACTACCTAACTACTTTGCAATGATAACTTACAAAAACCCCCACCGGACAACAAACTATATAACAAAAAGAGCTGTACTAGGATACTGTACATTTACCCCTTAGATTGGAGGGTGTTTCTGCAGTCTTTAAAAATAATTTGCACCAAAGCCATTTCTTGGTCCCCTTTTCAGCCCCCCCTTCACCATCAAAGAATAACAAATTAAGCGTCACTCACCTTGACAGAGAAAGCAAGCAGCAGCAGTTAGAAGGAGAGCGTGCATGCTCTCCATGGTCTCATGAATTACTGCCTGTCGGCGGGAGCTGTTGAAGATGAGCTTCGCTGCCAGGACTGTACAAGCACAGGGAGTGGGGAGAGCTCTGCTCCTCTGATGCGTGAAATGCCTGGAAGCAGCAGCCTGCAGGACCCTGAGCACAGCTCTGCGCAGTGAGCTCCCATTAGGTTTGCTGTGCTGCCCCCTTTCAACCTACTCAGGCTGTCAGAGCTTTCGAAATGGCAGATAAATCGCAGGCAAAACAGATGTTATTGTAGGCAAAGAGCAGTCTTCTGGCAGGGATAGTGGGCAAGAGTCCTTAAAATGGTGCATAAATGAGCCTGGTAGTCTGACAGTACTGAAGAGTTTTCCAGTCAGCTGCTATACAAGATCTTTATCTGTCAGAAGCTCATGCCAATCTACAAGGGAAAGTTTAATTAATAAAAATCTTTTAATTGAATTATACCGAAATGGATATTGACATTAGGGATGCCTGATTTAGCAGTGAACTAAGATCATGGGACCTGAATTTCCAATTATGCTGTTAATGTTGAGGGTTTTTTCCTACTTGTGTCTCATCTCACAAAAGCCTGTGCTGGGTGCTTGAAAGGGTGTGCTATTCTCAATGAGTAATTAAAGGCATGTACAATTTTTGACAGGATCTAAGCCCAGAGATGTAAACGTAGCAGCTGGGATCTGGCACAAGCTGGGGATTTGAGCAGAGTATCAAACTTGACCAAACCCTTGAAAATAACTGTATTTAGTCCATTCCTACTTTCATGGGTTAGAAAGGTGAAACTTGAGAAGGGGAATAAGAACACAGGATCCCAACCTGATCCCACAAAACCTTATTGTTCATGGGGAGGGACAGTGGGAAGAAGGGGGAGTTGTGTTTGAGTTTCGGTCATAAAATCATTATTTGCAAAGCCATGCATTCCCCAGGTGTCCATCAGCTTCCTTGTTAACTTACCCATCACCTTTTGCACTGCCCTCCCCGTCTGCAGTGACCAGGTGATGCAAGGCTCGTGCAGTGGTTGTTGCACATATCCATGTGAAGGGAGGAAGCAGGGAGAGAAAACATGGGATTCTACCCTCGTTTTTAGAATGGGTGAGAAGGAAGCCCTTGTGGGGCAGGAGCTGCACTAATACGTGCTTTACTCCCTGCCCTTAGAGAAGGATAAACAATTACCCCATTTGCATTGTGTTGAGAGATAGCACTGGGAGAAAGGGCACCAGACTGGGTTCGGCTCTTGGCACTGAGCTTGTTGATCCTGTTAGCCCTATCTCTCAGAGCATCATTCACTTTGTCCCCAGACACATGCTCTTCTGATAATTTCTGTAATTCAATTAGCTTGGAGGAAATAGGCTTTACTGTCCATTTGATTGTATTTCTTTTGTTTTTCCAGAGAACTCAGCTGCTTGGTCTTTTAGTTTAACCCTTTGTCGGTACTTTTGTTTTTGCATCTCCAGGGCACTGAGACTAAATTGAGACTCCTTGCTATAAGCAGCATTATAAATGAGAATTTTGTTTGTTCTTTTAAATCCAAACTAGAAATGAGTTAAAGCTTCAAAGATCTGATCATAACTCGTTCTTCAAAAGTCAGTGCTTAACGTGAATAATTTGGAAACATCTAATCTGCAAAGGAAGCAAAGAGCCATAGCATCAAGAGATACAGGTATTTAGCCTAGTTTGCCTAGTTACTGAAATTTTCAACAGTGCTTGTATGCTGCAGATATTTTGTTTCTAACATCTCATGCCTGATCTCCTGGTGAAGTCAGCTGAGAACTGTGGTAGGATTATTTTTATGGCTGGGGAGAATGACGTGATAACACATCACCATGACTGCATTGCAGAACTACACAGAAGAAGAATTTGTATGGGTAGGGGAAAGCTGATCTACCCAAGAAGATCTGCAGTAGCAAACTGTGCAGCCTTTTTTTTTAATAAATGTACTGCTATTAGAGGTGTTTTACTTTGTTAAGATTTGTTAAGATCAAATCTAAATCAACCCAGGTGATGAAAAAAATAATATTTTCCCACCTTTGTCTGGGGTATTGACGCTCCCTCTTTAGAAGTCCAACACTGCTGTTTCCAGTTTGCTGTGGCTGCAGGGGTGCAGAAACAGTCCCCAGTAAACTCACCTGGATGTAGGTGGTACATGTGTGTTATGGTGGTGGCATTCCTGCATGTTCTGATGGATGGCAGGATTGGTCAGGATTAAAGAGTTTTTAATGGTAGACAATAGGGAGAGAGCAAACAAAGGCTTTTCCTCTCTGGCAGGAAGCAAAGACTGGTTGCACACTGCCATTGAAAAACAATGTTAGTGTAAAATACATTTTGAATGTCCACTTTTTTTTGGTGGAAAGCATTATGGTAAAACCCTAGAAAAGTAGAAATGCTGAAGTTTATTTTGTTCTATGAACTGGGACATTATGATATTCACATTTGCCTCTAAGGAGATATTTTTGATGTTTCTTTTTCTCCAGAAATCTTTAATTTTTGAATTTTTGCCCAAAAGTCAAAGCAGTAAACCCTGTAATTCTTTGACAAATTAAACTGGGAGCAGTTCTCTGTATTACATAGATGGAGCTGCTGAGGGTTAGGCAAAAATAGTGTTTGCCATTTTGAAAACACCGTTTTATGAGGTCAGATTTTTCAGAATTTTAGGATTTTAGGTGAAATTTTTCATTCTGAAGTTTGCTATGGATTGAATTATTTATGGAATTGTTAAATATACAGTGGTGATTTCCAAGAACATAACTAGAAAAGAGTATATTGTTTGACTCATGATTAAAATAGGAGTAAGGTGACCACAGTGAATGGAAAGCACCGGAGCCCACCATTTCCTGGGTGAGAAGCTCTAGTTCTGCAGGGATCTCCCTGGGGCCAGTGATGTGCCTTTTGAAAGCTTTTTCTGGGTTTGTCAAGTCTGAGGCCTTCATCTGCCTGTACTCCGTGTTAGCTGCTAGCTGAGCTGCCAAATCCTTTCTAAAACTTGTGCCTGTGCTGAGGATAATTCAGCTGAAGGCTGCAGTTACAGAGCCAAGCATTATCACTCCTTATTGCCCATAAAGATAAGGCTCATTCTGAGATGGGAACACCTGAGGCCTCATTTCACTTGCATTCAGGCAGTGAGGGGGAGGATAAGAAGGAGAAGGGTAGAGGAGTAATTGGTGAAGATTTGAGTAATTGGACAGAGCCTAAAGTGGTGTTCATGCTGGGTGAAAATACAGAGAGGGGGTCTCTGCTCTGCACAGGCACCATGACTTGGTGCATCCTTGGTTGGGTGAGTCCCTCTCCCTTCTGCCCTGGAGGAATGTTCAGTAGCTCTCACCGTGTTTAAATCTGTGCTGCCTCTTTCAGATTCCCTGTTCAGGTTTATTTAATATTTAAAGGAACATCACCTTTCACTGCCTTCACAGCACTGGCTTCCCTGTGGCTTCTCTGTAAGCAGAAGGAGCTGTTCAGCAGCTGGAGCAGTGTGTGCACCTGTGGTTGGGATATAACCTAACACAGAGCAGCGTCTTCATGCATGAGGAAGACACCCCTCTGCTCCCGGGGGCTGTCTGTGCCCCACCTCACCTCACAGACGTTGTTTCGGTTGCCCGCAGAGAAGTAGCTCTGCTATGTAGGTCTGAAAAGGAGAAGGAAACATTTAAGGCGGGGATAGCGGGTTTGACCCATTGAAACTGTACACCACCCACGGGTCACCGTGGGAGTGTCCAGAATAGTTAATGTCTGGGGAGACGGCTAGGGAGTTGCCCCCCTCTGAGAGCATGATGGGAGCTTTGTTGATCACAGGCTGTCCCACAGATGTCTGTCACCTTCCTGCCCTGTCTGTCTGATGGACACAGTCACAGTGCTTAGAGGAAGGGGAATGGAAGAGATGATGACGGTATGACAACCCCTCCTTCTTCTAACATGGGGCCAAAGAGAGCCTCAGCCATCCGATTTATGATACTTTTTCACCCTATCCTTCCCAGACTGCTGGGCACCAGGCCATGCTGAAGTGCTCAGTCCCTCGGGAGAGTCCTCCCAGGGCTCAGGGCTGGGTGTGCGTGCCACTGGAGCAGGGAAGTTCAGCCACAGGCTGGGATGGAGTGAATGCAGTCCTGCAGCTGCCTGAACAATTGGAAAGGTGTGGGTGCGGCTGTTTTGGTACATCTAAATCTGTGTGCTTATCTGGAGCTGCCTGGGAATGGTGATCTAGGGGAAGACGCAGCTTGGTTTTGATGAAGGCAAATAGAGCTGGAATTGTCTTCAGCTGTGTCTTGTTCCTTGTAAACACAGGTTTAGGTGTCAGCTAATCCTCCCCTGGGAGAAGTGAACCTCAAATCCCCTGCACAAGTAGTAATGGATTTTAACAGTTTGCTCACCAGTCATTAGTTGTACTTACCATGGTGGTACAATTTTTATGTGTCCTGAGAGCACCCCAAGGAAAAGCTGAGATTAGTTTAGCATGAAAAATGCCAGGAGCCCACTTCTCTTTTTGCAGGCTACCTGGAACAAACTGTGGGATTGTCCTGTGACTCAGAGGTCTAGGGCCTCAGTCTGTCCTTTGCCAAAGACTTTGAGATTCTACATGCTTTATGTGCTTCCCTAGCTAATTTGTTGAGGATTATACTTAAATCCACATTAAAATCTCCCCAGAAAAACATGCAGATCTGTGTGTTCTTGAGTGTCTTCTCATTCTTGCTGCCTTTCACCGTTGTCTTCTCTGGTTGCTGTCCTGTGCTCTTAGCCTTAGACTCATTAAATTGTACATGTGCCCCAGATACATGAGCTGGTAAAGTTGCAGGAACATTTGACGACTAAATCTATATAAATGAAAAAAATTATGTTTTATTTATATTTAATCATCAGAGTATTATATACATGTTAGTTTATAACACATTAATTTGGCCTTTGTTGATCAATCAGCTACCAGAGGTAGCAAGGTGAGAAACCTTTCAGTGCTTACCTCAGAAGTGTTTGTTTCTCAGTTCAGATTTAAGTATAAAACCTCTTGTAAAGCTCTTTATAAATTAGACACAAATAGTTTTGATGCATTTGAAGGAAATAAATTTTATAGCAGAACCTCCTTTGTAATAGGGAAATTGCAGTATTCTGAGGAAAGAAAATATTCTTCCTAAGGCAATGTATTTAGATAATGATAATACAGATGATAATTATGATGTTGATGGTGATGATGATGATTATGATGATAAAAATAATAATAATCCAGGATGACATATTTTACTGTCAAAATAATTCACTGTACTGTTCAGACTTCAAATAATTGAAAAAAGGACAAGATATCACCAGAAGAACTAGACTCACTGGAAAAAAAGTTTTCTGTTTTGGGTTTTTTTCCTATCACAAGAGGTGAAGTTCTACTTTCCTTTTCCCTACTCTAAGGGGTGTAAGTGCAACTCAATTGGCACCTCTGTGGATTTAACGGAGGGGAACTGAGAGCAGAATGAGACCAAACACCTGTGTAAATATTGACAATTTAAACTTATAACTAAGGATTCATGGCAGCAGTGTGGTTTTGAAAAAGTGGTTGCAAAAATAATCCAACAGTCCCCAGAACACAAACAAGGACAAATATCCAGAGAAACAGCCTGTCCACTACCATGGCAACATACTTCCAATCTTCAATGACCTGGAAGAAAAAGCCAATTATAGATATTAGCAATTTGTCATATTCTTTCAGTCTTCCTTTTGCTAATGCTGAGGTTTTGTGTATGAAAATAAAAGGAAACAAATCTCAAGGTTCAGGGAATAAACTGACTTTAGTTTAGGTAAGAGATTTTTCTCCTACAGCCCTCCTGAGCAGTGAAGAGAAAGATAGTAAATATTTCTTAGCTTTCTTGGATACATCAGATACTGAATGTGGCTGCCTGGTGTGGTACTAGCCCCGAAGGACGCACTGTATAATCCAATTAAGGATTTTTTTTCTTTAATTTTAGTTTGCAAATGTTATTAATCTCACTGAACAAAAATAGATGGTGTTTGGTGTTAAACTAGTTTGGCTTCAGAGTTCTTTTCTTATTAGCAGTCATCTTATTCATGGGGTTTAATGCATATTAATACTGTTGCTTTTATTAAAATCTCTTTTTGCCTTGCACGTGTTGTCTGTGAAAGCCATGGCCTTTGATTCTGTCTCAAACTGAGGTGACTAATTGGGCCATTATTGTAAATATGCTGTAAATATATCAATCTTCATTTGCATCTCAGGAATATTTTTTTCCTCTGTCATTGATTATAATTATACATGGAATGTTCTCACATCAGTGACTTTATCATACTTGTCCACTGAATCATGTCATATTAGAATATTACATATTTTTTCTTTAGTGCATACACTAAATTCCCACTGCTGCTAATAGGAGTTGAACACTTCTGAAATCACACTATATAAATGTACATGAACAGTTCTTATCAGATCATCATGGTGAAGGAAGCAGAGAATAAAGTTAGGAATCTAGAAAAATTATATGTAATATCAGAGGACCCTACTTGAAAAGCACTAAGGGGATTTTTAATATATAAAATACTCTTCAAAATTGTTCTTACTATCAGGTGAAAGCATTGTAGATCCTTTAGTGTACAACACATTATTGCAAGAACTTCTGAGCTATCAGAAAAACTTTTCCTGCTTCATGACGTCTACTTCTGTTCAATCAGTTTCAGTGTTTACAAGCTCATGTCTAATGTTAATAGCTGAACTTCTTTATTTATATTGACAGTAATTTCAGTTAATAGAAAACATGAACTACTCAGCAGCATGCTCCTCTAGGGACTTCTGCAAGATCAGAAACCAGACTTCATTTAATCTACTTGACTGAGGGAAGGAAAGAACAACAGGAATGGAGAACCTGCAGTCTGACTGGGATCTGGGTTAGAGAGAGGACATTGGTAGGTATGAGGATGATTTTTCCCAACCATGGGTGCTTGTCTAAGAAAACACCTGTGACCCATCTGAGTTTTTGAAGTATTATTCCCAGAGTATTTGTATCAGCTTTATGGTGCTAGTTAGTGGCCTCTGAGTAGGGCAGAGGAATAGGGCAGCAACAGCAGCACTACTTTAATAGAGTACTAATCAGTAATGAGTCTGATTTAACTTAAATGAAAGAAGTGTCAGCACTGCCGAGCTTAGGTTTTTAATCCTACCCATTGTGTTTGCCACATGCAGATAGGTGTCTTAGCCCAGAGAGGGTGTTTGCAAAGGCCTTCTACCAATTTTACTAAATCCTCCTGCTGTGCTCAGTTAGGTAAATAAATGTTTGAGCTGCAGGTGCCTTGTTTCTGGTTAACTTGGCCTGGCCATGGTTTGAATCACAGTCTTGCTGAACACAACAGAGAAAACTAATTGTTTTCTAACCTGGAACAGAATATTGTGTTCTTCCTCTGCCGGACACTAATTGAATGTGTGCTTTTTCAAGGGTGTTTCATGACTTACTGGGCAATCAACAAACTCTCTTTGTAGAAATACTTATCAGGAGAGTATTTGCAGTTACCAAATTGCTATTCATTAAGTTCTTTTAATGGCGTAAATTACTTCCTCTTATAAGCTGTATCTAGATGCTCTCTAAAACCTTGACAATAGCTAGAGAGTTCAAATATGCTTCCTGAGGAACAGCATGCCACAGAGGAGGACAGGAGTTGAAGCTTGGAAAGACAGGGATTTCTCATTTTTACTTACACTCTGGTCGTTGTCATCGCTTTTCATGTGCTCCGCTATAAAACTGACTCCATCAATCGCTTCTTTCACTTCAGGAGAAAATTTTGTGCCTGTTCTTAACCTAAAATCTCGATGACTGCTGACATTGTCAAGTGTCTCAGAGGCTTTCATATCGTATCTTTTGGCAGAGGCTGTACTCAAAAAATAGGTAGAGTTCTTGTAGAAGTCAGATGGCTCCATACAAGGATTCTCTGCTTTTGTCTTTTTGCAGTTGCATGGCTTTTGCCGTGGAGAATTGTTTTCCGGACGCTTCATGAACAGATAGGCTGGGAGTCTTTCAAGGAAAACCAGCTTTACCCAAGGGGGCATAGTGTGAGTACTTGGAGATCTGTGGTGGACATTGAGCACACAGACACTGGTAACTATTGAGAAAGTCACCAGTACCATTGTAAACATGAGATACTTCCCAATCAGTGGAACATCTAGAGATGTTGGAGGGACAATTTTGGAGATCAGCAGCAAGAACACAGTCAAGGCAAGCAACACAGATATGCATAAGGTCATTTTTTCACCACAGTCTGAAGGCAAGTAGAATACCAGGATGGCTAAGGATGTAATTAGCACACAGGGAATGATAAGATTGATGGTATAAAAAAGAGGTTTCCTTTTAATAATGAAGTCATATGTCACATCAACATAATTGGGGTCTAAAGGATTTACAGTCCTTCTTCCTGGGAGTGCTACAATGTCCCACTCTCCACTTGGTGTGAAGTCATCCATGCTTGCCATGGAAGTTTTAAGCACCATATCAATTTCTGTGTGGTCGTATGTCCAGGATCGGAACTTCAGTGTGCAATTTTGTTGATCAAATGGGAAATGCTTGACTTCAATCTTGCAGGCACTCTTGTAAATGGCTGGTGGCAACCAGAGAATGCTTCCGTTGTTCTTTACAATGGCATTTGTGTACAGTGAGACCTCATATGTGCCGTCTGCACTAATGAGAGGAGAGAAGAGAAAGGACAGATGATAAAACATTAAGAGGAAAAACATATGAAATAGAAGAGGTCTGACCTTCTTGGACTTGTGGGCCTCAATTGTTCCTAGAATCAAAGTTTGGTAATAATTTTATTTTGAAATCTGTGTTGTAGGGAACTCTAGCTTGATAGGGAGATCAATGTGTGCATTTCTCCCAATCAGAGAGTTGATTTTTGGTCCAGTACTTACAGAAAAAAAATTATAAAATTATATATACCAAATACACACCTCTGTTTCATCCAAAGAAATCAATGTATTTTGTAAATGTTTGTTAAAGTAGTTAACCACAGCTTACTACATCTCTGAAAGCTGGGTAAAAATGAGATCATCCCATATGAAAAGTGACCTTTGATTTGGAACCCAGACACTGCTGAGAGCACAGAGCAACACTACTAAATGACTTGAACAAGGAAACAAGGATGAGCAGCATTAGTTAGAAATGCAGGGAGAGTGCAGGCAGAGGAAATGTAATTATATGGTTTATAAGTTATTGTGTCACTCCAATTGTTTACTTACTACAAAACCAGAACAGACAAGCCACAGTGTTTTTAGTGCCCAGAAATAATTCTGGCTTTGTATCTCTTCCAACTGTGAACTTTCATGAGGGGAGTCTTCTATGTTGTGATGGGCCCTCTAACTCAGGGAGAAGATCATTATCAGTCAAGAGTCAATATCTTCTGCCCAATGTTTCTGGACAAACAAGGTAGGGCTGTTTAAGACATTAAGTATCCCAAAGTATTACTATTGTTTGTTGACAGTAGACATCATGAAAAATAGAGTTGTTTCAGTGCTAAGGAATTTTTTTCTAAACACGAATTGTTATAGGTATTGTTACAAGGCTTGGCACATGTCTGGATCAGTTAGATTTGTCTCTGGAAAGAGCTCACCTGTGTGAGGTAAAGAACACCTGGCACTGAGCTGAGACCTTTGTAGCTAATTCATGCAGACAGTGAAACAACCAGATGCAGAGTGGCTGCAGCCACTAACAGGGGTCATTAGTTCATTACCAATAAAATAGTTATTTTTTGATAAATAAATTGTATCTTACTTCTCACATATCTGTATCTCCCTGAGTTAGGTTTGCCATCGTGCCATACCATGTGGTAGGCAGACTGCTGGGCTGAGAATATGTGGCTTCTTGTGCTGACTGCCCCCTCTCAGCTGTGGGAAGAGGCTGGGGTGCAGTGCTGTGCACAGGCCACAGACAGACACAGCTGTGGGGATGGGGAGATGCTTTGTGTTTTCTCTAGCACTCTCTTAAACTGACTGATGCCTATGAAACTCTGCTTCAGCAGCAGTAAGCTATAAGGGGTTTTGTTTTATCTAAAATTTAATTTGAATCTTTGTACTAATGTAAATATCTAATATGATGAAGCTCGTTCCTGTGCATTTAAGAAAACTTTTAAAATTGTTTCTCTCTATTCTTACAAACCATTAAATGGTATCACTTGGGTAGTAGCAGAAAGAAGCAGAGGGCAGGGGCACAATTTACCAGAACAAGCTTTGAGCAGGCAGACTACATCCTAATCCACTGGATGAATTATTTTGTGACTAATACACTAGTTTTAAGTGTTCATCAAATCTGATTTCCAGTAGTAGGATTCCAAGGACTTAAGTCAGTTATATATAAACTTCCTGGGTTTCCCATCTGTATATTTTCATAAATCATCATGTGTTTGTGAATTTGTTTGTTTTCAAAGTATTATGTAAGTATAAATTCTGATTATTTTTCCAAAAACATTATATCATCCACTTCCAGGTTTTGGTAGAGACTTAAACCAAAGCAAAACAAAATTGTCAGTTAGCTGTTTGTTTTGAAGAGGAATTGAGGTATGATCTATTACCAATGTTTTATTTTTCTTAGTGTTATAAAGCAACCGGGTCAAATGTTGACAGATTTATTATGCATTCTTATAATTTTTTTTCAATGCCTTGTGAAACTAGAATATAATTTGGTTTTCTACATGAATATTAACTCTTGGAGTTAAGGTATATGTGAATTTTGTAACAGATTTATGTCCTGGGGTCTATGGTAGAATGGGGAGTCAGACAAAACTGTAGCTCAGACCCTAAGATGTCTGATAGAATTCCAGATGTCTTCTTGCAACTGCAAATATACCTACAATTCATGCTTTCTGTACAGTCTATTTTTATACAAATCTGTCTCAGTTGTGACTCTTGTTATGGATCCTCTGCTGTAACAGCTCAAACTGCAGACATCTTCCAGATCTGCTGGAATTTCTTTAACCAGATCACTGATTTTACTAAACTTATCTTTGAGGCCAGTAGCCCACTCAGATACACTTGATAACATAAAAAGTTAGAACACTCAATATTAAAATTTTATCAGAGCTACTTCGTTGTTTCTGAAATTGTTCCTTGGTTAAAATGCTATTCATTGTCTGCACTGGTTGTACTTACTTATTGTAAAGCACAATGTCTGGCAACCAGATGTGTTTTGCAGGTATTCTCAGCTTATTTATTCCTTCATAGTCAGAGGGCTTCCAAGCCAGACGATAATCAATCCACTCCTAAGAGAAGAATTGTACAGTAGTGATGGGAGTGTCCAGACCAGCACTAACAAAACAATCATTTGATGGAGCAAAAGCAGTCGTGTATGTGGTTTGCAAGAGTAATTTCTCTGTGGGTTTGTTACCTGGTTCAGCCACACGTTTGTAGTCATGATCTGCTCCCTTTCATTCTGCAGAGGAAAACAGAGACAAAAATTGGCCTCTAAAATGTTTGAATTTATTGCAGTAATAAGATTTATTCAGTGAGGTTTTGAGCATGTTTTCAACTGTGCAGTGTGATATTGTCTAGTGCCTTTCAAGACACACATTTCTCTGAGTTAAGATGGCCAGTCTTGTGCACATACTAATGGTATATAATAACCCCATAAGTGTGGAATTCCAACTGCCTTTTAACAAGAACAGTTACGGCAGGAGTGAGTGTGGTTCTTTGGGAACAATTACCACCACCCTGCTAAGCTATTTTCTTCCCCTCATTCCACCCCACTTTCTCTACCTTTGATTTGAAACGGAAGTTACATTTGACCATCAGGAAGGCCTGCATGAAGTTGTGTAAACCGGATGTAAGGTTTCCATGTAATCTCTCAGCTGGCAGGCTCTGCTTCATGAACTGCTGTCTCTGGAGAGCAGTCCAGAAGAGAAACCTCCCTGCAGCAGATCTATCAGGAGGATATCTGCATGAAAATGAGTTAATTTTCTGATCCTGAAAATGCTTGAGACTGTTAGAGCCTTTAAGATGCCTAATTTTTTAATGGTTAAAGAAATTTTTTGTTCTACTTGAAGAGTGAGGATATAGAGGGATAGAGACTGAGTTGTGCCTACTCTTGATCCCTGCTCATTCATCCACCCTGTTTAGGTTGGTGATCACGAGGACCTCTGGAGCAAGACATCTCCCTTTTAATGTCCAGAATCTGCAATCTGGGAGCACACTGTGCTAGTTGTGGTGGTGCTGGATGTAGAGAGGCATGTCTGTGTCCAGGTGGAGTTTCCCAGGAGAGAGGGAGCACTTGAACTAGAATCATCTGGTATACATGGCATTAAATCCCGTGTGTATAGGTGTGTATATGTGTGTATCTATAGATATAGATATATAGATATTGATATAGATGATATCCGCCTGAATGTGTGTATGAAACCTCAACTGTTTGTAGTTTCCTTTTGTTGCATCAGTGTTTCTCTCATTTCCTCTTGAATTTCGGAATATAAATTCTCCAGATCTCTAAAAGTTTGCAGCAGTCCAGTCACTAGCTCTTACACAAATTCTGGCAGAGAGGCAGTCATCTGTATTTTCTTTGTCATCCAGGGAGAGAGCAGCAGAGTTGAAAGCCCCAATTCAGGAAATTATTCCCACTTATGTGGTGGCTCTTGTTCCCACTGCAGTTAATGTTAACCTCTTCTAGCAATGATGTGTTTATACCTTGGAATAACTGTCAAACACATGCTAACCTTGTGGGTAAAAATTTCTTTCAGATCCACTGAAGTAATTTTTATTGAATATAAGGAGTTGCTTGCATGAGGATTGTTTTAACCATGTTAAGATATTCCAGACAGAACTAATGTGTGTTTTTCTTTACAGCATTCCACAGTTCTTTGTTGATATGCCTGATATGCCATGTGATGTTGATCTGGCTTTGTAGCTTGTATTCAGGCCATTGAACCACTTCAGTAGAAGATGGATTAGCATTCCACTGGTGGTGGATGATGTGCACACTACTGGTGTGCACAGTCCGGGATAGATCCTGACCTGTGGTAACTTACAGTAGCTGTACTGAAATCAGTGGAATGATTTTGAGTTTTAGATAGGTGGAATTTTATTGAATGAAGATCTGGCCACTGTCCTTTAATGCATAGACTGATTTCCTTCCTGTAGCTCCATTGTGAGGTATAAAACCAGTAAATTGCGTGTATGGGCTATGCCCGTTAATAGTATTATACAAATGAGAAAAGAAAAGGGACACAGTAATACCAATGTGGCTATTACTTAGAAAGCTGTGCAGGTAGTAATGAATTTAAAGGCAAAGCCTAATTTGGACTTACCACACTGATGAGCTGTGCCAGAGAAACTTGAAGTTCTATAGATACCAACTGGGAGGAGTTGACAGCTGGTCGAATTAACTTATTGTATCTGTCAGGACTCAGTAGGTGGTTCATTAGCTTTTCTTCAGCATCTGCTGCCATGCTTCCTGTAAAGCATCACAAAACAGGATTATGGAAAGGACATCAAAGTGACATGATGTAGGGATCACAGAATATCTGTGTATCAGATCATCTTTGTGAAATAATGTCAGCTTTTGATATTCTAAAGACTGCAGGCTTGTGTAAACAGCAGGATACTGTTGCTTGCACCAGTATCTGTCCTGCTGAAGTTGACTGTGTTTCACAGAGCACAGATCAAAGCAGATCAACTGGAACCTTTATGGGATTTTGGCAGTAAAATGTGAAGCTCAAGTTGATAGATACTTTCAGGATTACACTCAGAAATATAAACTGAGAGCAAACCACGCTCTTAATAGCAGAGGAAGAATTATTCTATGATCCAAAGGCAGGGGGTCCAGCTGTGACTTCTCACTTTAGTGCTGTAGGAGACAGAGCTGCAGGTACACATACAAATGTATGTAGGGAAAACCAGGGGATAAATTGTAGGAGTTATAAAGGATTTTTGATGACTGGGAACTCTTTGGTAACTAGTGATATTTTGGAATTTGAAAACCCCTGGCAGTATGTAAGCCTTATTTGATGTGGAAGCAAAACCTGCTTTGTGGACTAGGACAAATACTGTAAATCTTTGACTGCCAAAGCTGGAGTCCAGTGACTACAAAACACAGTATCTACAGGTTACTCTCAAACAAGCCTGAACATTCTCCGTGGAGCAGAACAGCTTCTAGCACAACCCCAGAGGTAGCTTAATCTGTTCTCATGTTCTTGTTTGTGCTTTTTAAAGTTATCCCAGTTGATTTTTCAAACCACTGTTGATCACATGATAATACTGATCACCAAGGTCCTGGTAACATCCTGCCTACAGAATTAACCCAGAGACATCATGCTGTATGTCTAGCAGCTCTGTGTTGTGATGCTGGTGGTGATGGAATTACAGGTGTTAATGAAAGCAGGTTCCAATGCAATTGAAAGAATGATTCTTCCATAGGAAAGGTCACCTAATTCAAGTCACCTAATTCAGCTCTAGATACTGCAGAAATGAGGGTAGTGTCCTCACAGCCTACTTGTTTCATTATTTCCCAGAGCAGTTCCACACAGTAAAAATCATTGGCCATGCAAGTATTTTAAATTTGTGATATATTAATTTGTTCTGGTTTTTGGTTTTTGGTTTTTTTTTTTTCAATGTTGCAGCGTATCCATGAGATCCAGGGAAAGGCAGACAACAAAAGGCCAGGATCAAATAAGCAGCCAAGGTCTGTGTGCATTTCTGCAAGGTGCCTGGTTTCCTTGTGAACTGGGCTGTAAGTTGTTAGGCTGAACAAGTTTCTCTTGAAACTTGGTTCTTCTGAATCCAGCTCTGGTTAAAAAAATACTCTAAGAACTTCTTATTTCTGATCCAGTAAGGAAGTGGTGTGATGTAAAAGGAAAGATTATCAGTCAGAGATTTCATGTCTAAGAACAATTTTTATTCAAGCTCTGTGGAAAGGCTGAGGTACACACCAGGCTTGATTTAATTCTTTTAAGGCTAGCACATGCTGGGGCACTGGTAGCCCAATTTTTTTTCTCATATACTTTACTATCATGGTTTTGCCCTGGCTGACTGCCAAAGCTCCACGAATGCTGCTCCTCCCCCCTCTATAGCCGGACAGGGGGAAAGGAATGTGTTACTAAGCTGAGATAAGAACACTGAGAGAGAAAACTCCCTAACTACTAAACAGGCTAAAACAGGCTCAAAACTTATAAGTGATAAAGTGAATTTATTACAGAGTTAAAGGAGCAGGCAAAAAACATCTTATTAAACACTCTTTCTCTTTCCTGTCCCTCACCACCAGCAACAGCCCCACAGCCCTCCCTCCTGCCCTCAGAAAGTAAGGAGGACTGGGTTTTTCTTAGTCAATTTATTCCTCAGATGTTTCCTCTTCTTGGCAGAATGCCTGGAGGGGAGGCGATTCTTTCCTTTTCACAAAGGCTGTGGTGATTTTTGCAGAATTTATGTTTTCCCTTTTGGCCAACAGCCCGCCTGGTTCTGCCATCACTTTTTTCCTTCCAAGGCCAGGCTGGTCCAAACTTAAGGTAAGGGTGACACACGGCTTCTTTAACTTAATTGACTCCTTCAGTCCCCAGGAGCAAAAGCCTCATTATCTGCGTCAATTCCTCACCAGACCAAAGTCCCCCCTGTGGAAGTTCACCCCCTCCTGCCCCGTAGTGGGGTGGGTCTCGGCTCCGTCATGGACCCTCAGGGTACAGGAAAACACTGCATTTGGTACAGTCCCTTACCACAGGCAGCGGAGATGTTTCAGCTCCCATGATTAAAGGACCTCCTCCTCTCTCCTTCCTCTTCTTGGCTGGCTATGCTGGTGTTCATAACTGTTGTTTTTTCTACATGCTGTACTCCTTGTTTCCCTGCCTATCTAAAACTACATGACTACATTGCTGTAACTACATGGCACGTGCGTGCCTACTCCCCAGTTTGCTTCTTAAGTATGTTGTCACAGAGGCATTACCTTCCTTCCTAATTGGCCCAGCGGTGGCTTACAGCCCGTCCATCAGAGATAGGCCCTGTCTACCTGTGGAAGGTTCTGACAGCTCTTTACAGGAGCCATCTTTTGGCCTCTACCACACCCAAAAAGCTAGACCCCCCTCAAACTACTGCATTTACCAAAACAGTGTTCTTCAGAATAGGCTTCTCAAATAATTCCCAAGGCATTTGAGAAAACAAATTTGGATGAACACATCTGTGTTTGTTGGATGAGTTTAATTTTTGATTCACACTTGTTTTGTACCTCCCTGCAAGTCATTATCACACAGAATCACACAGAATCACTAGGTTGGAAGAGACCTTCAAAATCATCAAGTCCAACCCACGCCCTAACACCTCCACTAAACCATAGCACTGAGTGCCATGTCCAGTCTTTTTTTAAACATGTCCAGGGATGATGACTCCACCACCTCCCCAGGCAGAGAATTCCAGTATTTTACCACTCTTTCCATAAAAACTCTTTCCAACCTGTATTTCCCCTGGCACAGACTGTGTCCTCTCATTCTATCAGTTGCTGCCTGGAGAAAGAGACCAACCCCCACCTGACTACAGCCACCGTTCAGGAAGTTGTAGAGAGTGATAAGGTCACCTCTGAGTCTCCTTTTCTCCAGGCTACACAACCCCAGCTCCCCCAGCTGATCTCACAGGGCTTGTGTTCCAGGTCCTCCTCTGGATGTTGTTGTCTCCTCTGGATGTGCTCAAGCGTCTCAAAGTCCTTCCTAAACTGAGGGGCCCAGAACTGGACACAGCACTCAAGGTGCGGCCTCACCAGTGCAGAGTACCGGGGAAGAATGACTGCCCTGGGCCTGTTGGCCACACCATTCCTGACACGGGCAAGGATGCCATTGGCCTTCTTGGCCACCAGGACACACTGCTGGCTCATGGTCAGTCGGCTGTCAACCACCACCCCCAGGTCTCTTTCCTCCTGGGCACTGTCCAGCCACACCATTGCCAGCCTATAACGTTGCAGGGGGTGATTGTGGCCAAAGTGCAGGACTGGGCACTTGGACTTATTAAACTTCATTTTATTGGACTCTGCCCATCCATCCAACTGTTCCAAGTCTCTCTGCAGAGCCCTCCTACCTTCCAACAGATTAACACATGCTCCCAGCTTAGTGTCATCTGCAAATTTACTAATGAAAGACTTAATACCCTCATCCATGTTGTCAGTAAAAATATTGAACAGAACTGGCCCCAGCACAGACCCCTGAGGAACACCACTGTCTGCCAGCCGGGTGCAGCACCGTTCACCACCACTCTCTGGGCCTGACCATCCAGCCAGTTCTTAACCCAGCTTATAAAAGCCCTATACTATGTCATATTTTAATATTACATTTATTCTCAATGTACAGTGCCTAATCAACAGCTTATCAACCTAAAGCTATGCTGATTCTTGCTAAACTCCAGATTCTGGGGGGCATGTTTCTGTATAGCAATCAAGGAAGAGCTAAATACTGTGAAGAAAAGGGGGCCACATTCTAGGAATTAATCGCTCTGTGGTTATAAGGATAGGTTAGATGTCCTGTGATAGTTAAAGAGAGAATCCTGGTTAAAGTTATTTTAGTGTGTGGTTTGTTGGAATTTTATGTTGATTTTGTTTGTAGTGGTTTTTTAACAGACATTCCCACTGTTACATATGTAAGTGACATAAGCAGATGGCTGTAATTCAAATAGAAATAAGTTGTCAGTTTGTTTCATTTAGTGGTCACTGAATACTGTTAGCAAAGACAGAGAGTTCTTGTTTGAATCGTTAAATGTGTTTTCACTGTATCACTGCCTCTGTCTTTCCAGCACAGAGAGTATTTGCTAAACAGGAAGTAACAGCTAGGAACTGCAGAATAGTTGCAGAAAGCTATTTCTGGATTTGTAGTTAGCTTTTTGTCTGAAACCTGCTTTTATCAATCACAGTCATCTGGTTTGCAAATCAAAGCGTACTATGGGGTCTGCGCATCTGATGAGAACAGCTCATTTCAAAGTACTGACTGTCAATAACCTTTGTGCAGATTAATGGCAAGCCATCACTTTTATTATAAAAATTATTTGCTTAAAAATGAATCCCTTTAAGAAATTATTATCTGATCTTAGTGAAGGCATTCCTGTAATGAATAATTCTTCATAAAATTGCCATCCCATCCCAACCTTTTTAACTTAATTATCAGAAATAAAGCTCAAAGGAGCTGCTCTGTCACCTCACTCAAATGCCTGTATCACACACCACTAGATGTCAGCCCTGCACTGCCTTAAAGTATGTTAAAGCCAATCTCTCTGTAATTACCAGGGGAAAATTAGTGATTCTTGAATAATTTTTGTAGTCTATTTTCCATTAACAATCTACATATTAACCAGATGGCACCTAATGAGAACAAAATTACCAGGCATTCAGGTTCATCTTTACGTGCATTGCATGTCTAGAGCCAGGCATTTCAAGCTTCTCTTCTTCCTCTCAGTGTTGGAAGAAATGGAAGTGCCATTTCCCTCACAAACTGTTCTTTTCCAAATAACTATAATCGCCATAGGTGTTGCAGAGGGCAGGCTGGTGCTTTTAGACAAATTATTTTAACAATGATGATGGAACAGTGCTAATTTGGGGGTGCAGTATTTTTGTGTACTGAAAGCGATATAAAGAAAACATACTGGGGCTGATCCTGGGCTGGGGAAATTATTTTAGCTTCACTGAACATGCTACACATCTACTCCATGACAAGGAGAGCAATTGCCACATAAGTCGCAGTACACATTCTTCATTAAATTTGTTTTCTCCGTGGGAGTATGAGCATTAAAAAAAAAGTTGCATCAGGATGCTTCCAATTTCACAGCAGAAGAAAGTAAACCACAGACTTCATTCATTCCCTTGTGGAGACTTTTCTTTTTATGGTCTAACTATATGAAATAACTAGCCATCCTGTGTTATGCTGTTTGCTTTCAGTGTAATGACAAATTTGTTGGAGTGATTTCCACAGAAAATAATAAGGAGCAATGCTGAGAGATACAGGCAAAGTCCACTGTTATCATTGTCTGCATTTCAAAATTAACATAAGGCATATATCCAGTGTTTCTCTGAATTCAGTTATTGTAATAAATGTTGAAATAGTATTTGTTTACAAGTAGTGTTGTAGCATGTGTTACCATTTTAGTTCTTTATTCTCACACAAATAAGTGATATACTAAATTCCCTTCTGCAATTAGTAAAGAGCAAGCAAGAAGCAGCAATGAAACAGTCTCATTACCTTCATCATTACTTCATGGTGTTGTTACTTCTCGACATATCCTTGAGCAAAAAGATTTTCATAATCTCTTAGAACAACACATGTTGATTTGGACTGCTGATTGTTCCAGTGGAAGTAGCAGTGAATTTGCTGTATTTGAAAGGCTTTTAATTTTTACATTACAATTAATGCAAATGAAAAGGAAATACTAAGGGGTTTAAAAGTGGGTAATTTTAGAATCTCACTCTTCTTTTGTTAAAAAGCAGATGTTTTCTAAAGTTGCCTTTCAGTGACTGAAGACTCAAAACAGCCATGGGATGAATTGGTAATAACAGGAAATGTGTGATCTTTGTCTTGGTCCAGTTTCAGCCAGTTTCTCTCACAACACTTCAGTGGAACCTCTCCATGGGAAGAACCTCCCATGGTAAATGCACTATTTCATGCTGCTATCAGGCTGTTCATGTTGGCTAAAAACATATCCAAGAAATCCTGACAGACTAAAGGAAATGTTCTTGAAGTACATTTGCTTTTCATAGCATATATTTACATATGACAGCTGAATTTAAACTGTTTATATTCTAATACATTAGGAAGTATGAACTTTGCAAAATGTAGGAACTTTAGCAAATAGTGGTAGAGGGATGAGATCTGTTTTATTTATGGATCATGTCATGGTTCGTTTTTTGACCTTCAGCACACTATCTGTTTTTCCTATGACAGATGATCCTGGGAGCATCTAAAGGGATATTATTTACTGATTATCATTGCATCTCCTACAGTTATGTAATTTTATGTCCGGTTTAACTGTCTGTCCATATGCATCGTAGTACATTTGCTGATCCCAAACAAGCGTGAAACAACACTAAAATAATCAATTTTATGCATCCCCTCAAAGTCAGCAACCTCCAGAGGTGATAGTTACAAATTGTCTGTGAGCTCATATCACAGTTCTACCCCTAGCCCCAAAAGCTCTCACTGTTCTGAAACTGTATCTGAAAGAAAAGGTCACTTACCGTTAAAACAAAAGGAGCCCACTACAAAGAGAAAGAGGGTGTACATTTTCCTCAGGGCAGTAACAAGAAGAGGTGGATTGCTGTTCTTCAGTTAAGACAGCTGGCAATAGCCTCTGTTGTCAGGGATGCACAGAGAAGAGACGTAAATGCAAACCTGAATCTTGGAGGTATGAAATGCCTGGAAAGAGACAGACAGTAAGACCTGACAGAAGCGTTCTGCAAAGTGGAATTTTCGTGAGCATAGTGGTCCCTCCCCCTCTGCAGCTGTTTAAAGAGCTTTGTGAAGAGGAAAAGCACATAAGAAGAGGAAACATAATATCATAATATTGGAAAAGAGGGAGTGAAAGAGCAAGCTAAGGAACATGGTGTGCAAAACACAACAGCTTAATTCTTGCTGCTAGATAACATTTAGAAGGCGTTCCGATTAATGAGTGCAATGGGTGGGAATGGCTGTGTGGGAAGAGCTGGTTATAACTTTGTGCCATAAAACCTGTTAGTGTCAATAAATTGTAGTCCCAGCAGAGGGTAATTTTCTGTGTCAAAATAGGAAGTTTATCGCCTACTGCCAACCCTTTTCCACTCCAAGGCCCACGTATTTGATCTCTTGAAACTAGAGAGCCAAAATCTTTTTGGGACCACCAAATGAGGAATAGAGCATTTGTTGTCTTTAGCATCTGACAGGTTTTTTTAAAAGAAAGCTAAAGCAACCTGGTGTGAAGTAGCAATGGTGATAAAGACACTCCAGAGAAGCATTAGAGAAGTTCTATGGAATTCATCTTTTAGAGCTGAATGGTTTAGCAGAGTCTACAATGCCATGTGTTTTGGGACTTGCAATGACAAGATTTGTGTAGAAGGAAGGGGCAAGAAGATCTTATGTGCCCTTTGCAAGCACTCTAGGACAGGCTGAAGTCCATGGATAGAAAAAAAAAGGTGCTAATCTTCAAAATAATGTTTTATCTTCGTGTTGGGGTTCCTCTCTTCTTCCACTAGCCACAGACCAGCTCTGGTCTTCTCTCAGCTTCTACTTTACTAACACCTCTGTCTGGGATGAAGGCATTCCTGATTTGTTGTCATAACATACCACACTTCTGCATCCAGCACAATTATACCTGATGGATTATTTGGAGAAGGTCACCTGCTGCTGTGTTTAGGCAAGCTGTCAGTGTAGTGGTGAACAACTCATTGCCTTCTTCCTAAGTGTTTTATCTACCTCCTTTTTTTCACTAAATAGGCCAGTATGTTATAACTTTGTTGTCTTTAAAGGAGATAGCCCAATATACAAAAAGGCTCCACTAAAAGTTTTGGTAATTGTACTATATACAATCTATGGCACTTCTCTAAACAGGCTGTTTATTATTATTGGCTCATTTGTTTGGGTTAGGAGTATGGATTCAGGAGACAAATGGAAAATCACTCACTGCATGGATTTCTGTTTAGATAAAACAGAAACATCAGCTTTGATGAAATGGTTTATGCTGTTGCCTTCCCTTACTCTGAAAACTCAATGTATGTCAACTATACCATATCCTTCACCAAGGATTCCCAGTAGTTCTTTAAAAAGCTCACAGCTTTCTACTGTGAGAAGGATGGCTTGTATGTTCTCATCTTTCCTCACCTGCAATCTGCAAAACCTGCACCAATTTCCTTTAACAAAACACCCTCTGTTATAATCTCTCAGGTCTTTTAGTGGTTTTAA
>VZRZ01005097.1:12417-27028 GCA_013398175.1 Climacteris rufus | reverse complement strand
CCAACTTTGATCCCCTGTAACTTCTAAACTATTATATATATATATACATATATGTAGTCAATTTGTTTAGAGGTATATTGTATTTATTGTGTCTAATGTTATGCAAAAATCTCAGATGATAATAAAGTTCTATGGCCTATGTAGGAAATGATGGTTGATGACTTCTATACACTCAAAAAAATTTTGCAGTGTACTGTTGCTCTGTTGTTAACCATACCAACATAAATGTGCTGGTTTTGCTGCTGATCTTAATAACTAAGTTGTGCCTGGTATCAGAGGTCACCTGTGCTTGCTCCTGCCTGTTATTTCCAATTTTTTTCTGCTTTCATCGTTCCCTTTTCCCTCTTATTCACTATCCATTAACTGAAATTGGTTTAAATTTGGGTTGTTTAGCCTGGAGAAAAGAAGGCCCTGGGGAGACCTTAATGTGACCTCTGAGTACTTAAAGGGGCTTATAAGAAAAGTGGGGACAGACGTTTTAATAGGACCTGTAGCAGTAGTACAAGGGGTGATTTTTTAAACTAAAAGAGGTGGATTCAGACTAGATATAAGAAAGGAATTGTTTACAATGAGGGTGTTGAAACACCAGAACTGGTTGCTGAGAGAGGTGGTAGAAGTCTTATCCAATTAAATGGAGCAGATTGAATGGGGCTCTGAGCAACTTGGTCTAATTGAAGAAGTCTCTGCTCATTGCAGGGGGGACTTTAAAAGTCCCTTCCAAGCCAAATTATACTATGATTCTAAATAGTGTGGGACCTGAGGGGAATTGTGAATGGTTTCAGTGAGACAACCAGAATGGTCCTTGTGCGGACTTCTACTTTGGCTGAAAAAAGCCAGTGCAGTCCTATTGAATACCTGTGAATAGATTAACTGCATGTAAATATAACTCTATTTCTCTGTTTTTCTCTAGTGTTAAATCAACAGCATGTAGAAAAGAGACCTTAAAAAATTGTGCTCTTTCAACAGTCAAAAAGCCTAGGAGGTGTGTCTCAACCAAAGTCTTTATCTTGAGCCTTCCATTTTGTGCTTCTCACGACAGTGTGTTTGTCTTGTACTTTGTCAGAGGTTTGTACATCAGAGACCTTGCTATGTTCTTGAGCCTGCTGGACAAGATTGTCTTTCATAATGTGCAGGGAATTGCTTTCAAGGAGCTGAGCCTTCAGTTAATAAAGATGTGTTTGAGCCAAGTACCAGTGTGATGGGGAAAAAAGACTGCATCTGTTTCTCACATGTTACTTTCTGATATCTGACCTGTTTCTCCCCAGAGGCAAATCTTCCATCTGCCAGTCAGCCTCTGTGCTTTGCAGTGATTTCAGCAGTAACAGATGTATGGCCCCTGAAGTCACTGTGCTTGTACCATCTATACTGCGTGGTGCTTGAGAGCAGTTCAGGGTATAAAAAAACCAGGCTGGGATTGCTTGAGCAAAGCAGTGGGCCATCACAGAGCCAAAGGGTCACAGATCATGCACTGATTGCACTGATGATGCTGCTGAAGCTGAGGTGGAAGGGACAAACTACCACACTGGTTTTCATATTCCTTCCTTTGCCATTCACTTGCCTTCATTCATTCTGACAGAGCACTCAAGGTCTTCCTTCATCACTTGTGCTCTGCATTTGTTTTCCCCACAGTGATGCTGCAGGATTCCATTTGTTCATTAAGTTGAGGTCCTGAAATGAAAAGCCTTTTTAGTAGACATTAGCATATGTGATATTGCAGATTTGCAAGTTAATGCACTGTGAAAGCATGGGAATAGCATGAAAGAGAGCCATCCACTGGACTGGCTGGAGGGTTGTTGCTGGTACTGTAATGCTTTGCATGCCTAGGGTATTAGAGCTCTTAGATGCATGAGGAATGCAAGATGTTCAAGTGTCTAGGAAAACTGGCAGTCCCCTTCTGTGGATTTATCAAGGTGATTTCAAGCTGCTGCTTGCATTAGGGAAAAACCAGACAGAAATGCTGGACCTTACACCCAGCTTTCCACCCAGCTTCTTTAATGAGACAAGTTCAAATACAGGGAGGTACAGGGAGTTGGCTGGAAAAACAAATGCTTCTGGGTGGAGAGGCACAATTAGTTTCCAGTAGTTGTGACACTGAAATGAAGTTTCAGAACATATATGGCTGACTTGCTGTTGCACTAACAGAACAGCTGTTACTTTCTGGTTGAAAATTACTACAGAAAATGTCAGCTAATGACAATTCTTTTTCCTAGCACCTGAGTGAACTTAAGGTTATCATGAGCCAAAGTCCTGGCTCGTGTCATCAGCAGCAAGGCTTACTTTGCTCTCTGATGGGTTGAAAAATTGAACTTTTTGCAAGTAACTTCTGCAAATATCCAACGTGCCCTGCAGGTAAGATCTTGATTTTCCCTACTCATCACTGCCTAGATGAGCTCGTTAGAACAGCTATGCTGGATCTAATATTTAGCATTCCTGGAATTTTTTTCCTTATAAGTGCACTTACAGTCACATTAGAGGAATATGAAGTCTCAGTCATTCTGGTGCTAATGCTTTTTGATTAAGTTGTACTGCTGCAGTTTCATTTCACAGTGCTGTAGTTTAGCCCAATTTAAAATCTGCAAGGCAAAACAAAACTGTGGCACTGTAGTTCAAATAACTGTCAGCTGGATGAGCTTAGCTAGGTCCTCACAACTGTTAGTATAAATTAGTGGGAAGGGCAAGGGTATGTGGAATATTTAGTCTGTTGTAATCCAAAGCTTTGGAATTTAGTAGGCCTATTTTGGATTACTAGATGCTTTACACTGGAGATCTAGTTTTCATCATGAGGCTTACTCTACAGATGTGGACTAAGTCTATGTGAGTAATCATGTCACAAAGTCTGTTTCCTACAGCATTTCTGTAGATACATTTGCCTTGCCAGATGGGTTCTAACCAATTTTTTAGAGGTATTTGTAATAAGCTGTCTTCAGGCAAGGCAAAACACCATCAAGCTTTTGCAAATGACAGTGCAAAACAGAGCTGTGGATGCTATCAAATTATCAAGGTCAATAACACTCCTTTAGCATTTCAAGTGATGATGCTATTTATATGTTATCCCATTAGAATCTGGTCCAAACCCACAAATTGTTCCAGAAAATTGCCACTCAGCACTGGGAGAATGTGAATAACGGTAATGACTCTATAGCAATGGATGCAATTCCAATTTTTATAGTTAAAATATTAATTAATATGGATAAATGAAAAGCCACCTTTCTGCTCTGGAACATGCCTGATGGCAGACAAAGTCATTCCTGGAAAAATAGTGTTTTCCTTTTCTGGTTGACTTTTGGAAGTTGTTACTATGTGCTTTGTGAGCTACAGATGCGTTGTGTTTGTAGAGTACTTAGGCAATAATATTAAAGCCTCCAGCACTCACTGATGATCATCAACATCTTTAAACTCCGAAGTGTACAAGTGTAGCAAGTCCAGAGCTCTCCAAAGCAGTGCAGAAGCAGCAGCTGGAGGTGGTTATGCTATTTTGGAGCTGATGCTTTTATTTTTATTGTTGTATTTTGCTTCCTCTTATGTACTTTGAGATTTGTTGCAGAGCAACCTGTTGATTGCCCAATATGTGACTGGCAAACAGTCATACATTCTTTGAAAACATTGGAAAGGAAGCTGTAGCCACTCTTGCAATGCCTGTATTTTGTATAAAGTTAATAAGAAGGGGCTACATATGTGCACATCCTTGCCAATACCAGTGTGTTCCAACATGCAGCATAAGCATTTTTGTGTGCTCTTACTTTTTGAAGTAAAAATTCTGAATGTAAATTCCAGGAGTAGGAAACTCTGTTTCTTAAGTTTATCTATCTTGCTACATTATTCTGACCAAGAAACTGTACTTCTTTGCCTGCCAAATCACTGTAATTGTTGTGCAGTTTCTAGTTTTAGTGTAATGTCAGAGTGTATTATATCTCTTGTTAAAGGTCCACTTGTAAGTTCTAGTATTCACAATTGTTGCAGTAACGACACGAAAGAAGGAGACAGAAACCTCTAGAGAGTGAAGGAACAAGTTCTCTGGGCTTCCCCTGCCCATCTTTATTATATATGTGTCTTATAATTCACTGTGTATTGGAGGAGACAAAGGGCCTCCCCTCAATCACACTGGTCAAAGGAAATATCCATCAAACTTCTGTGCCCAGGAGAAAGGAATATAAATAAAAAGATACCATTACAATAACATGACTATTTACAGAGAATGTCTGAGAAACCAGTTACAAAAGAATGACAACATCCAGAACTGCAGAAGTCAGTGCAACACACAATGTGTTCTAGATTTAGTAGAATTGCCCCTTTTAATCCTCATCACTTTATTATCAAACAGAACCTAAGAGTCAGTTACTATAGACTTGTTTCCGGCTTTTTCAGTATTTACACCTTTCTACTGAAATATGTGGAAGGTCCTATAACTAAAACCTATAGCAAATAAATATTTACTATGGGTGCCAAAAATTATAATGCATATAATATTGCTGTGAAATAAAACATAATTATCCCAAGAATAAAGAGTAAGCAGCCTGTTCTAAGACAAATCAGAGTCAACTATGCAGATTGAAATTTTAATACCATTTACTACTGTGTTTGCAGTAATTGGTAAGTATTGAGAAAAACTCTACTGTGCTAAAAGTAGGTGCTGTGGATAAATCAAACATTACATTTTCAAGCTGTTGTGGAACTTAATGTTGCAGGGCCAGACCTGCAGATCTTGTGCAGACTGTGAGTTTTGTATATGTCAAATTCTATACTGGACAGACTTGTATTAGAAGAATCACTTTTTTTGGCAGTAAAATGATTTTTCATCTCAAGATGCCTCTCTATACTGCAGGATGCTAACAGTAATAAGTAAGTACATACATGGTCATCTGGAAAACAGCAGTTCTGTGTTGCAGAACACCTTCACTGCAAAACTGTGAAGAGTTTTACTTGAATTCTAACCATCACTCTTCACTGAGGCAGACCTGCCCACTGCTACGTCCTTCATTGTTGTCGCTGTGTTGGACCCATGCCAGGATAGTAATGGCTGTTTTATACTGGGCTTTTAGGATGAAACATTGGCATTTGTGGATAAATCTTCCGTTGCTAAGATCCCATGTGTGCCAGGAAAAAACCAAACCTACAACCGTTTGTGGCAGAGTCCAAAAGTTTCTCTCTCACACCCATGATGGAGGAAATCATAACTTCTGTATCTGCACATCCCTTCAAATGGAGGAGTAGGAGAAGGGTGAAGGACAATTCTACTGTTGGAGTTTTACCTTTTTATTTGGAACAGCTACATTTCAAAATGAGAAAACTGAAAAAGTGCAGGAAAAAAAAAGAGTTGTAGGATAAAACACTTAGTGCTAGAAGACATGGGCTTTGTTCTCAGCTCTACCACGAGTCTCCAGGGCTGTGTTTAGATAAGTACCATCCTTGCTCAGTGCTTCATTTTCCCCAGGTGTAAAGCAAAGATAAGGATTTGCAAAGAATTAACTAGGGTTTGTAAAGGGCTTTGATGGCAAGGAATGCAAAAAGAATCATGGAAACACAAGGAAGCTGTGTACTACTTTGGCTTTCAGTCTTACACTTCTACTGCCAAAGAAGCTTTTGCTATTTTTTAACAAGTGAATGAAATGGATCCTGGGTCTGTCTGTCATGAAGTTAATTTGAACTTTCTAAACTGATTAATTAAACATTTTAAATGTAAAGAAATGTGGCTAGGACAGATTAGCAGGGCATGTGGTTCTGTAAATGGGAGGGCACTATGCGTAAAATCTTCACTACGAAGGACTTTCCTCAAAGTCACTTAATGGTTTTTGGGTACAAGACAGATGTTCTTGCTGCACTGTAGAGAGGGATGGAACTGAAAATGCATGTGGAAAAGCTCTCACAGGTGGAGATGCAGGCACAGCCTTAATTTTTTCCTAGAGAGAGACTCCAAAATTATTTGTTTAAATTTGGGGCTTTTATGCCTTCTTACCTTGGGAGGTAGCAGGCACTGGGAGCCTTGGAAGCCAGGGGTCTGATAGCAGAGCAGATAGCTGGGAGAGAGAACACCGTGTTGGATGCAGGGCATAATGGTGCCAGGGCTGAAGTGGAAGTCTAAAAAGGATCTTTTTTAGTTCTGCCCGTAGCAAGGTACAGGATAGAAGAGAGTGGCAGCAGGGAGTGCTGCCAGTCACCATGATGAGCTGGCAACAAGGAAGGCAGCCCTGGAAAAGAAGGCTTTCAGACCAATGCCCTGGTCACCAAATGGTCCACAGCCAATCTGGATCTGCTGCTACTAAACCCGGACTCCCTAATTCTGCTCTGTGTTTGGGTCAGAGAGGCCATCAAGTACTCTCCGTGTGACCAGCTGGACTGCAGACTGTGTGTGAAAGCAGCAGCTGTGCCTGTTCCTAACAATTCTTGGAGGCTCCTTGTCATGGGCTGGCCATGCTGACAAAAGTGGTGACGTGTAGAAACAGGAACAGCAGATGGCAACCAAGAGCTTGGCTACTGGTGCACACGGGGCAATAATGGAAGCATAATAAAGGGATACTATGCAGGATAATGAAGCAATTCCCAGGTCTTGGATTTGAAAAATCAGTATTTGTAGATCAAGTAACAAAAAAATTTATGGAGTCCGGTGTCTGACAACCTGTAGTGTTTTTTGGTTTTTTTTTCTGATTATCTCACTCAGCCTAGTAAAGGATCCTATTACTGCCTGCAAACTTTGCCACTTTTTATGAACCTGTCATGTAACCACTAACATTTCCTCTGCTATTCCTTCACGTTTGGTCTACTAGGAAAAAATAAAAAACCTTAAACTGGGAAATAATTTAGAAAAACACTCTAAATGACATTATATATTCGTTATTTTTCCAAGCTGGAAGTAGAGCTCCTTAGTTTGCCAGACAATAACCCAATATCTCAGTATTACACATCGAAATGTACTTAATGGAGAGGCATGAGTATCTAAAGACAGGCCCTTCTATTGGATTTTTTGTTTTTTTGTAATTTAGAGCAAGAATCCAAACTTGAATTTATATTTTTAAGTGTGTGAAGCTTTTGAAGCTCCATTACTATCTCAAATTAAGGGGTTTATTTTCTTTTCTTTCCCATCATAGCACAGCAGAATTAATTATTTCCAAGTCAAATGAAGCAGTTCCTTCTGTCTCTTCAGATTTGGTTTTTGTAAGATTCTTTAATGCCTCTGGTTCTATCATCTGCACTATGTGGAAAGCACTAATTTGTGCTGACATCATCTAACTGCCCTGTAGAAAAAATATGTTGCATATTACCAAGGAAAGAGAGAATTTTATCTATAATATAGGGCAACAATGGGGTTTAATTTAGAAAGTCTCGTAGCATCTCACATACTGACAGATTCTACCATCATTAGTGACGTCTCGGGAATCTGTTGTGTGGATTTAATCAGCTATGACTGAAAGGAAATCATTATGAGGGCTTCAGTTTTGTAACCACTTCTGTGGTTTATTTTCCTTTGTGACAGTTGTGCTTATGAGAATTCGGGAGTCATTTATTTTTCCAAGCAAGGGAACCCACACAAATTATTGATATTTCAGGGGTTGGTTGGAGTGAGGTGCTGATGCTGAATAACAGGCTGGGTCCTTCTCCCCCACAGCAAAGCACTGTGACAGCCCAGATTGATGGATGGACATTTGGTGATTATCTGTAGTTCCTTAACCTGCTGGGGCTGTGCTGATGGCCTTGCCTTCAGCACAACACCGTGCCATGCAGGCAGCTGTAGTGCCCAAGGGACACACAATTACTCTCTGTTTCCAGCCCGTGGTGTCCCTAAGCCACACAGAGCTCACTGGGGGAACTCTACCCAGCAGCATCTGTGACCTTATTTTTACCTTCCATGTGCACCTTATTGTCTCTATGTTTTTTCCCAGTGGATGGAAATCATGTTATATGACATGTCAGGCAACATATTGTCTCTAGTTTAAGAAACCATGTTTCTATGTGAAGAGATGATGAACCTGGTTGAGTAAATAATACATTTGATTCAGCAGGTAATAGATCTGACTCACTAGGTCATTTATTTGTTTCCTAAGTAGTACATATAAAGTAATTAGCAAAGCATCTGGCTTCCTACATGATCTGGTTTGGTTTTTTTATCCTGTATAATTAACTTGTTTATGTGTGCATGATTCCTCTCTAGCACTCCATAAAATCTCTGTCAAATTTGGTTTCTGACATATCCATCCCAGTGTGTGGTCAAAAACGATTGTTGTCCTGTTATCTCAGAAAATTCAGCAGCAGTCACTCTGAATGTGGCCATGGGCTAAATATAAACATGGGATACATTTGCTTGTCAGTAAAGGTGGTGTATTTTTAGAATTCAGCTGGAACCTTACAATTTCCTTTGTGTGACTGAGAGTCTCCAGAGGCTACAGTGTCTTGCATAACCAAAACCCTGTTTTGAGTTCTACCTAGTGCAATCTGTGTTCCATCTGCTCCTTATTTGTGGCAGTCTGAAGCATGTCAGCATGCAAGCGGGAAAAAAGCTATCCTGTTTTCACTAGGCTAGAACCACGTGTGTGATATTCTTAGTACAGTCCCATTTTAGGCACTGAAAGTAATTGATTTAATGGGAGTGGCATAAAACCAGACAGATCAGGCCAGATCAATACTGAACTAATTTAGTGAGGATTTTTCTTGCTGAAAGTTTTTTAATAAATATTTTGCATTGTCATCATTCCAATCCAAATGCTCTGATTTTGAATAAGTTGTAAATATTGCAGTCACTGAATGGAGATACGCTGAGGTGAAATGCTTCTGGTCTCTGATTGCCACTGACTTTCTTTCTCAGAGTTTTTAAAATACATCTCTCTTTTGTAATTCTTTTAGTTTAAACAGCCACTTTACACTGGAAGAAGGAAAATGCTTGGTTTGAAGCATATGCACTCATTTGAACCTCAGAGCTAGGTTGGGTATTTCTGCCTGCCTTGTGTCTGACAGATGTGTCCTGACTTCTTATGATTTACATTACCTTTTTCCACCTAAATACCATTTTGTTGAGGTTTCAGTTACTTCTAAGTGCAATTAATTTTTGTAACCACTGTCAGTGAGGAGTTCTTTTTCACCTGAAGACAACTCCCAAATGTGAGCATCTGAGAGAAAGGTGAATCTTTGGTCATTGGAGCTGTGAGGTTTGTCCAGGGGAGAACGCTTGTCCTCCCAGCCCTTCTGCTGACCTGAGTTCCTTTAGACCTTGCATTTTGAGAAGATGGTGTGCTTGAGGCTACTGTCATTGAAACACAGAGCTAGTCTTACAAGGTGTAGTTTTTTGACTCTGCCTGGGTGCCAGGTGCCCACTAAGCCGCTCTATAGCTCCCTTTCCCAGAGGGACAGGGGAGACAACAAGATGAAAAAAAAAGGTAATCAGTGGGTTGAGATAAGGCAGTTTTTATTGAAGCAATAGAAAAGCAAAAGCAATGGTCTGCATGTGCATAAGCAAAAAAGGAAAAGTCAATTTCTGCTTCTCCTCAGCGAGCAATGTTCACGCACATCCTGGGAAGCAGGGCCTCAGCATGCGTAGTGGTTCCTTCAGAAGGCAGACATTAATGAATGCCCCCCCTTCCTCCTCTCTCTCTTGACATTTATATCTGAGCTGACGCCATATGGTATGGAATATCCCTTTGGTTCCTTTGGGTCAGCTGGCCTGCTTGTTTTCCCTCCCAAGGTCTTGCCCACTCCCTGCCCCTTGATGGGGGAGGAATGTTAGAGGGACAGTGCTTCTCAGCAGTAGTCAAAACACTGCTGTGTTATCAACTGAAGCACAGCACTGGCAGGGCTGCTGAACTCTACCTCAATCAGAACCAATACAATCTCCTCCCCTTATTCCATACCATTTGCATCCCACTCAGGTCCCGCATACTACATCCTTAAACAATCCCTATCCTCTGTTCTTTCAAAGATAGATATCATTTGTCCATCTCATGGTCTTCCCTCATCCCTCCAGGTCTCCGTTCCAGCAGGATGCGTGGTCAGGACAGCAGAAGTAGTACACTTGGTGGTTGGGCACTGATGCCAGCCTGGCTTGGGTCATTGTCGCATCACTCCTACTACTTTACTTTCTGCAATATACAGCTTACACCACAGATTATTCCTCCCCCAAGGTTAAATCTCCTTGAGGCACACACCGGGTCTCCCCATCCTTCTGCATTACCCACCAAGTACACCCAGGTCTCTGGACAAAGACAATCCCACAAATGGGTTTGCCTTTCCCCATGGGGGAAGAAAACCACACTGATTTTCCCAGCCACTTCACTGTGTGTAACACAGGGACCTTGTCTCCTTCCACAGTGTCTCAGGGCTTAGTTTGGGCAGGACCAGGATGGTTAGCAAATCCCCTAGTGTTGACCAGCCAAGTGGCTTCTGCTAAATTCACATCCCAGTGCTTCCATGTCCCATTACCTAATGCCCTTAACATAGTTTTCAGCAGTCCGTTATATCTTTCAATTTTCCCAGAGGCCTTTGGGTGATAGGGAATGTGGTATATCCAGTCAATGCCATGTTTCCTTGCCCAGGAACTTATAAGATTATTTTGAAAATGGGTCCCATTATGTGACTCTATTCTTTCTAGGGTACCACGTCGCCACAAAATGTGCCTCTCAAGACCTGAGATCGTGTTCCGAGCAGTGGCATGGTTTACTGGGTATGTTTCTAGCCAGCCAGTTGTTGCCTCTACCATTGTGAGTATGTAACTCTTGCCTTGGCGTGTTTGTGGCAATGGCCCAATATAGTCAATCTGCCAGGCCTTACCATACTGGAAACCCAGCCACCACCCTCTATTCCAGCTACACTTCACTCGTGTGGCTCATTTGATGGCAGCACATATCTCACATTGGTGGATAACTTGTGTGATGGCCTCCATCCCCTTGATCATGAGCCCATCTGTATGTAGCATCCCTTCCTAGATGCCCTGATGTTTCATGGGCCCATCAAGCTTGTATTCGTTCCGACTGAGGTAGCATTCAGCAGCCCTGCCAGTGCTGTGCTTCACTTGATAACACAGCACTGACAGTGCTGCAGAACTCTACCTCAATCAGAACCAATACACAAGGTGATGTGAAAATCATACTGGATATTAGAAATCAAGATGTTGGAAAACAATTTCTTCAGGGATCAGTTACTCTGGCTGAGAAAGGGGGAGAAACTGCCCAGAAAGCTTATAATGCTTGATTTCCTTATAAAGGATAAATGTGTCATGACAAAGAATTTTAAATTGCTGCTTGTCAAAGATTTATCATCACCCTTCAATTTAATATATAGGAATGGTTAATAAAGAGACCAAAAGCCTTTCAAAGTGTCTCTAGCAATGTCAAGGGAAGGAAATCTTGATAAAGTGTATCATTCAAGATTCAAAAACTTTTCTCTTTCAGATTAATCCATTGGGTTTTGCTTAATTCCCACAAGAAAGAGCTCTTTTTTAACATGCAAAATTTATCATCCACTTGTAATCAAACTGTCTTATGTTTCTTTGAGCCTAGTAGCTCTTTCTGGCTTTGGGCTACCAACACTGGAATCAGGGAGGCTGCAGAAAGTGAATAACTGGCACAGGAGAGAAGAAATGTGTGGATTTAAAAGATACAAATATCTGTGCTGGGAATGAAATTGGATTTTCAAGCTAACAGAATTTCCCCTCTGCTCTCAAAGCAGATCTGGAGAGATTTGTTAGCTGGAGCTGAGGAGGAGAGAGAGAGAGGGAAGAGCTGTTCGTTAGTGCAGAGGATTTAAAGAGGTGGCTTTGTATGGAACAGCTCTCTGCTTATGGAGGAATTATTGTGACCAAGTGTGTCTCTTGGTAAAACAATTTCAGAGAAGGGTGGTCATGAGGGAGCACAGAATATTTGCATGTCATGTTCTAGCTTCCCCCCTGCCCCCTTACATTCCTCTCTGACTGAAGTCAGTTGCTGTGTGGTGGGTAGGAGGAAATATCACATCCCCCAGCTTTCTCAAGTTCTGCCTCTGACAACTTGTGTTCAGAGGACTCTCCTGCCTGATGTCTTGCTTCCCACTACCCATCCCATGTCTGCATGGGTTCCCTTGTCAGGGACACAAACTGCAGAAGTAGAACTGATCTGAGCTCACACACCATTAGTGTGAAGTGCTGTTTCCTGTCAAACCAAGAGCCACGCAGTTTACATTCCAGTTATGCTCTCCAAAGCACAGCTGAAATGGAATGTCAGTCCAACCTTTGTATTGTGTTTGAGCATAGGGTAGCACAGTTGTGAGCCTGTAGGAAAGTGCAGATCCCATGGGTCTTTTCTTTCCTTATTCTTTGCCAAGCAATTATGATCATCACATTGAGGTTTATGTTGGTTTCAGTGCTTTTTTAAAAAAACTATCTTTTTACCTTATTTTGTATGCTTGGAAAATAGTTTTATTGAAACAGATTAGTATCTTATTAATATGATTCATGTTCAGGCTGTTTTCAGGCAGCTGCAATAAAAAGAGATGGCATCTCACAGAAACTGGTGCAGAGGATAAAAGACTCCCCATTGGAAAGGTTATGCCTGATACTTCACTCTGTACTGCAGTCTTCATAATAGATAGCTTTGAACTAACTAGGAACCACTAGAAATACTCTAGAGTGAATCTGTGCGAATGTTTGGTAAGTGCGGGAAACAATGCAAGTGCTTTCAAGTTTGAAGGGCTGCTGTAGCCACCTGCTCATGGCTATACTGCCATCAGGAGCAAAATGGGGATTTAAACCAGAAGTACGGAGGATGTGGAGGTTGAGCTTTTCAGCCCTGCAATACTTGTCTGAAACAGGTTCCACAAAACTGTAGGCAGCCAGCTTGTCAAGACAAGAAGGACACTTGAATTGAAGCACCAAACTGAACACCAGAATGCCTGGGGGGATGTCTGTGTGTACCCGTGGGAGAATTCTTTGTCTACTGTCTGTCAGGTCTTCAAAGTATCTGAACACTTACACAACACTTTGCCTGAGGTCATGCAATGAATTAAGGCTCTTGTCCTCCATGGTAGGTGGTGAGTTTTTAATATAGAGTAAGCCAAAATATTTTATTTTGGATAAGTACCCACCTACATACAATGTTGTGCCATAATTTAAGCAGTTTCTACTGCCTAAAAACACCAAGAAACTCCAGAAACTCTTGTACCCAGTCTTATTCTCTTTAGTTGCTTGGGTCATTCTAGAATTGCTTATAATCATTAGTCGGTCAGACACAGAAGTTTCAGAACTGACTGAAAATGGAGTTTGGTTTGGAAGGCTATTTCTGGTACGGGTCTCCTGATTAATCAAGGTGAGTATATTGGGATTTCTCTCTGCTGCTGGTTGCCTGTCTGCAGAGGAATTGAAGTGGTTAGAAGCCTTGCCCTTCTTGTGAGCATGGCTTCAATCAGCTGTGAAGTTCCAAAGGGACTGGGAGCCAAGTGGGCAGGAATATGACATGAACAAGAACTCTTGTTTTATCAGGAAACAAGGTTAGGACTATAAAACATAAAGTCACTACCTACAGGAGGCAAGGAGATAGGCTTTTCCTTGTTTGATTTGCTTTTTACTCATAGGGTAGGTTTTTTCAATGTTAGGACAGTAATTACATTGAATCTTTTTTCCCAATCCCTCCTGTTTTGCTCCTTTAAATCTCTCACAATTTGTTAATCTCAATGTCTTTGTGAATTAGCTATCCACAAGACCCCTTTTACTGTTGAGTTTTTAGAGACATCCTTTCCTTCTCTAACTTTACTCTTTGCACCCTTTTACTCCTTCCTTGCCTTGACTCACCTCCTCTTTTGCTTAACACCTCAGCTGTTTCTGCTTCCAATTTTATCACAGCAGTGGGGGACCAGAAAGTTGGCAAATGCATGAAACCACTTCACTGATGGCTCTTGCTATGTCTGCCAGTACCCAGCTGGAGTACTAAGAGTTGGTAAGCCACAGTCTAGTTTCATTGAATTTCATATTCCTATGAGATTCAAACCACCCACTGCTTTCTGTGCATCAGCTGGTATGCTTCTGTTACATCTCTGGGAGCAGCACTAGCGCTGTTTTTGTGCATATTGGGTATACAAGAGGTGTAGGGTAGCTAAGGGTGATCAGATGTCATGTTCTGCTGGCATGGAATTAAAGGGAAATGTTCTGTGGGAGCTTTTCATTTTTATTACTTACCTGTAGATTTAGAAGTGCTCTGAGGAGGGAGGCTGGATTCAGAAAGTAGCAGGTGCAGAAACTGGGAGTTGTCCACATGAGGAAGGCTGCGCTTTACTCTTACTTAAATACCAGTGATTTCTTCCCCCTCTGAGGTCAGTTATGCTGCATCTGCAAACCCAAATCCTAACCTGTTGTCAGAGGTTGGGGGATGTCTTGGAATTTTTTCTCCATCACTGTTACTAAATAACAAATAGGCAGATGATTAGGGCTATCAGCTCTTTTGTGAGAGACAAAGGGTGTGCTTGGGCGGGGGCAGGTAAGGGAAGAGCCGAGCCGGGCTGGGAGGACAGGCACTCACTCTCGTCAGACAAGGGGAGAGGACAGGCTGCTTCTTGCTTTTGGCTGCGACCAGAGGAAATCCAACTGTGCCCTGCTTTCTTTCTCCTGGCTGGGTGAGCTTTGATTCAACCTTTTTCGCCACTGGGAAGAGCACGTTTCCCCGGGCTG
>VZRZ01005097.1:0-12263 GCA_013398175.1 Climacteris rufus | reverse complement strand
TGCCACTCTGAGCTGCCTGGCTGCTCTCCAGCCTGTCCGCCATTACCAGCTGCCTGAGGCTGACCTGACCCTGCGCCACAGCGCCACCTGCAGCCGCTCGGGAGTCATCGCAACCGCCCTGCCTGACCGGGAGCTCAACAGTGCCTCCTGCTGGTTTTTTTTTTCAGCCATGATTACACCGCTCGGGAAAGTTATCTGCTATTAGTTTCTGGTTCTATTTATAGTTGTTATTATTGTTATTACTTGTTTATAAATACTAGTAAAGAACTGTAATTCCTTTTCCCGTATCTTTGCCTGAGAGCCCTTGATTTCAAAATTCAATAATTCGGAGGGAGGGGAAAATCACATTCTCTGTCCTAAGGGAGGGTTCAACCTCTCTTAGCAGACACCTGTCTTTCAAAACTGAGACACCTGTGTACACTCTTCTTATGTCCAGGTCACCTTAAATCAGGTGGGATGAAACGTGCACTAAGTCTGGCAATAAGATATTAGAACTCTTAGCAACTGGCTCACTATTTATTGCAGGCATTACTGATTTAAATAATTGAAAAAAAATTGTGTGTTTTATTTTTACTTCCATCAGCACTTAGAGAACCATTTGGGTTCGTCACCAGGCTGCTGCAGGGGAAATTTTCTGATGAGTGCAGCATAGCAATAGTTGGTTACTTCTGTGAGGCAAAAGACAAATAGCCCAACTCTTGAGATGTGGCTTCCGGGCCAGCTCTATATTCTTCTAGAGAGATTGCTGTTTCTCTACAGCCCACAGGCGACACGGTATTGAACTGGTTTCTGGTACTTGCATTACAACTGACTCCTTGGGTTATGTGCTTCTGGGAGAGTCATATGATGAGCTCTTCCTGTTTGGCTCATGAGTGTGCACTTTAATTTTGAGGGGTTTTTTTTTAATCTTGCAGCAATTTAAAAATCAAAGTAGTCTACCATTATAAAGGAAGATTAACTGGCTGGGTTTTATTTCTGATAATTTACTTAATTAGTCATCTAAATAACAGGAAGATAGTAACAGCCAAAATGTGAGACAGTTCTTAATTATTTTTCTCTATATCCAGGAGTTTTGTTTTAGAAGCAGGAAAATAAGCCATTCTTTATAACTGACTGCAACAGGGAATAGAGTTGGTTCGACTGGTTCCTTGGTCTTTCATTAAAAGCATTTAGAATAAGCCTGAGCCTTGCTGAAATCAGGCAACCAGAAGTCAGAGAGGAGATCTATGGAAAGAAATCTTGCTTTTGCCTAAGATGTAGGTTGTTGTGTGATGTTTCCTATGATTCCTCTCATAACTTTCTCCTTAATGGTTCAGCAGGTGGTTTGCTCTGTGACACAAGCAGAGCAGGCTCTGCACACAGAGTTCTGTACCTGGTTTGTCTAGGTCAGAGCCATTCTTCGTTCTTCTCCACAATTTCTCTGTGTGCTCGAACAAGTCCCTTGGCTTCTCTGCTTCCTCACTGGAAAGTTGTGAGGATAAGTGACTTACAAAGCTGGAGATTTTTAAGTACTATGTTAACAAGGATCGTATACATGTATTATATACATTTGTTAATGTGAATTTTACCTATTCAGCCTGACTCATGTGCCAGTCAATCTTCACTCACCCAGGATATTCAGTTGCTTTAGAAGTGTTTCTAAATCTACTCTAGTGGTGTCTGCTTTAGGCTAGATTTATGCAAAGAACACTTTCTTAAGACTGAAAAGAGCTATTTACAGCAGTTCAAATATCAAGCCAATGAGGTAAAAACTAAGATGTTTTATATCTGAGGAGAATAGAAATTCCAACTCCCAATCCCACTGGATTTATTGATAGAAGGTTTTGCCTTCCTATTTTGAATCTGTTCTGTCAGATTGAGATTGTTTTTTAACAGAAAAAAACACAAAATATTGGTAGAGGAATAGAATAAAAAGCCTGAATGTTGGACAGTATACTGTTCAATTTTAGTTTTGGATGCCTGCACTGGCAGAGGACAATTATTTTGCTCTGTGAAACTGACCTAAACTGACAGAAAAGAGAGATCATTAATTCTAGTAAGGTGAAAACACCCAGTGAGTTACAGTATACAGATCTCATGCAGTCAGCCTCTTAGTAGCTTGAGCAGCACATTACTTTATTTGGGCCTTGATAATCAACTGGCCCCTACAGAAATTCAAAGTGATGTTCTCTTCATGTCTTCTTCAGACACTTACGAGTTCATTACCAGCATAATAAGGCAGTAGAGCTCACATTGAACATCATGGCCTCTGAGTGATACCTACATGCAAACATTTTGGCAAATAGTTCTTGATTTCAGATCTAGGAAAGGAAGACATTTTAGACTCCACTCCTTTCTCCTATGCTTCAAAGGCTTGTGTAGGTGGGTACAGCAGGGACTGTGTATCTGCTGAGACCTCCTCAAAGTCAATAGCAGCAGCGTTCAGTGCCTTAAGTCCCAGGCTGTCTCCTTTGGAGGTAGAACTGTGTAGGAAATCTAGGCAAGATCACCATTTGGTTTATCCAGGCCACTGGAATGATGTTTCGAAGCTTCCTTTGATGGGTTTGTTATCACATAGTGTCTTTATTTTTGGGTCAGAGAGAGGTGTATAACAAAAGAAATATTGTGGCTTGTTAACAGCCAGTGAGGTAACTCCTAGGCAGTACAGAAAAGTACACAATACTGTTGTGTAGATAGGAGAGTGAGGTGGCTGGGGAAGTAATCTTGGTTTTACTTAGGCTGTTTTTGGCAAGGGCTGCGTAAGCATGTGTTATAGCTGAAAATTAGTCCAGCCAAGCTTCTGGGGAATGGGTGGTTTTGTTTTACTTCCCTGCTTTCCTTGTTCTAACAGGACAAAGTCAGAGAAGCCTTTCTGGGCTTGTACACGCTCCAAGCACCCGTCCTTGTTATACTCTTCTCTGTTTCTGCTGCCAACTGGCACAGCCTTTTAAAATCATCACCGTGCTATGCTTGGGCAGAATTATCCCTGTTATAGTCTCACCGAGATCAGTGAAAAGACGAGACTGAATTTCTGGAAATGGATTTTCTGTCCAATCTGCCTCTATTCATTTCTTCCTCTTGCCTTTGTCTATGAGCTCACTCAAAAACATTGCAGTTAAGTTGGGAGTGTTCTGGGACACTGGATTTGTGCAGCAGATGCCATGGAAGGCACTTAATGCTGGATGAATTGTTTTCTCTAACCAGTGTGTACATTAAGTACTAGGCTAAATCCTTTTGGATTGGATAAGTGAGAGGAAAAGAGACTGTTTCTAGAGGGCATTTTCCTTCCATGCCCCTGATTTTTGTGTACTCACAATTTTGCTCTGAACTGGAATCAGCGTGTTTGGCACATTTGATCTTTTCAATCTATTCCAATTGATAGGATTTGAAGTAGCACCCCAAAGAAGTGCTGATTTTTTCAGGGTGACACTGACTAGTCAGCACAACACTTTGTCACAGCTCTGTTTGCCAGCATGCTAAGTGCTATTTATATCTCCTCTTATCTTTCTCAGTTCTGGGCTGGGAAGAAGTGCAGCAGGCTGAGATCTGCAGACAGACCTCACATGAGCCCTGGCGTTCCCATTCACATATTCTGTAATAGCAACATAGTCCGTGTTTGTCCTGTAATACCAACAATGTCTTTCACAGAAATGCTTGGACTTTCCTAAAACCAGCCATCTACAGCACTCATTCAGGGGATTCTGCCTTTCCCTTTAAGAAAATTCCTGGTTTTTTGCAGGAAGAAGGAAGGACACACCAAAGCTCCAAAGCTCCAGGGCTCAAGGCCAGTTCTACCTTTGCAAAATAAGAGTTTATTGTAAAATGTAAGGTTGGTCACTGACTAACAGGGAGCAAGGAGTGTCACAGCAAAGTCTCTTTTGTTATCTTTTGCCACATCAATAAAATATCAGGAGAACTACAACTATTGCTACACACTTTTGAGTATTGTTTTTTTAACAGAAAGAAGTATTGTTAGTGAGTTCTGAGATACAGGCTTGTGAATTTACTTTGCTAGGATATTTAGCTCTCCTCTCCATTTCTTCTGCTTTTATAGACAGTTCTGACATGGTTCTATTTGCTAACAGGGACTTCAGCTGAGATCTGATGTGTGCATTGTACAACATCCTGCACTAACTGCAGGATCAGGAATGAGTCTGTCTTTTCAAATTCAGTTCAGCTGAGGCTGGAAGCAGTGTAAAAGCAACATATTTGCCCTCAGAGAGGATGGAAGGTCGGGTTTATGTCATGCTTCACCTCTTGCTCTCAGCTGAGGCACAGGTCAGACTCTTCTGTTTCACAGCTGGAGGGTAAGCATAGAAACAACAGCTCCTACTTGAAGGAGCAGAGGAACATAAAAGGTTAGGGGAAAAGCTGTTGTGTCCAAAGACATGGATTGAAATCTCCAAAGAGCATTATCCATCTCTAGTCTTTACCACACACACTCAAATAGACACTTATGTGCACTTGCACAGACTGGGAGCCTTGATGCATGAATAAAAGGAAAAAAATCAATATGTTGCCCACATTAGGAAGATAATGGTGGGTTATACCTTTGGTGCTGGGATCAGCTCTCTAGTGTGTAGTGAGCAAAGCTGTTTCTAATGCTTTAGAGCAGTAAAAATTATTAATATTTAAATATATATGCCTCTTCTATTCCACTTATCCTGAAGGCATGCTGTTACAGATCATGCTATCCCAGAGACCAGTAAGAAAATGGACACACTGTCATGTTGATGTGTTTTTAATTTCTATTCAGTTTCTTTTACTCTTCACTATCCTAGCATTGCTGGTAGAACTGTCATGCCGTCCTTGTAAAAATTCTGGGATGGAAGAACTGACATCAAGAAAAGGAATTGCTATCAGATAATGCAATCTCTGACTTTTGCCTGCTTGCCAGAGCTCCCCATTGTCTGGACTGGAAAGTTCATTTCTGCATAGCAAATGCCAAATCAAAGCAAAGAAGTTTTGAAAGTATGTTCTCATGTTTTTGGACTCTTGCCTTGCTTTAATAATAGTTTTTTCTAAGAAGTCACTGCTGCTTTCAGGGTGTTTGGGACTTGCAGGACATTGAATGAAAAGTCATTGAGTAATGGGAATAGTGAAATTTACTCACTCTACAAATGCGTTTAGGTAGTAGGACACTGTCCTACTTTAAGACAGTGGAAAGTGTTGTAAAAATTAATAGTGTCTGGTCCCTGCAGAGGTGTGTGCACTAGGCTGTAGGTAAATCAATGCAGCCCATTTATAACCACCACTATAAAACAGTTACCAAAAAGTCCTCTGTGCTAGTTTGGAACCAGCAGAGGAATTAACCCCACACAAACATATTGCGAAAGATTCCAAGTCAGAACTACAATTTAATAGGAGAAATTAAAAGCAGTAATACAGAAACACCAGACTAAACTGATAAGGTCAGAATACAACCTGACACCCTGTTGGTCAGGGTGGTGATAGCAGCCCAGTTAAAAGGTGTCTGCAGTCCTGTTGGAGTGATGATCCTGAGGAAAAACTTTGGTTCATCTCTGGAGGTCCGGTGGTGGAGTTCACCTCCTCTGGGAGTCCCGTGGAGTGATGTCCTGTGGGGTCTTCCCAGCCCCCTTTTATACAGGTAGGAATGGTTCAGTTCTTCCCTTCAGGGCGGGGCATATCACAATGAGATTATGTCATTTATGAATCATTCCAGGTGGCCTTGAAGGGCCATTAGAGGAGATACCCCACACACAATGGCTTCTGCTTCTCAGAGGGTGTGGGGTGCAGTGGCCAGCTATTGTGAATGACCTGTCATTAATAATTCATCAAGAGGTGATGGAGATGGTGATAGAATACATTCCTTTGTTTACACCTTCATGTAACCCGAGACACCTCTCATGGATAACATACACTTTTTTGATTATAGTGATATGTAGCAGTACTTTCATAATGGAGAGTTCTGTCTGTACAATATAGATCTTACTACCCTTCATAAATACATAAACTGATGAAGAAACTCAAGTGACTCACCCCAAAGTCTCTGAAATGTGCAAATACCAATAGTGACTTCATTTATGAAGGACAATAACTGACCTCTAGGAGTAAGCACATTATTTTTATTTAGTTTGAGATGAAAGAATAGAGAGGTGGTTAAGGAACTGGAAGATTTTCTCTGACAGCTCTCAAGGCAGAGCAGGGCACACACAAGAAGCAGATGAGTCACTTTGCATGGGGAGGACTTGATGTGGGCTTCCCATGTGTGGAAACTCTAAGCAGTTGTAGAGTCTCCAGGGACAGTGGGTGAAGACACTATATTTAAAATCTGATCTAAAGACCACAGAAATCACCATAAAGATTTTACTTGTTTTCAGTTGTTTCCTCTTGTGCAGGAAGAGTGATTTCTCAATAGCATCAATAAACTGAAGTGCTACATTCTTGTATAATTGTAGGGCCACCTGGGTGCCCATATTGGCCTGTGTCTGAAATCCTCTCCAACACAGTGTTACCTGCTGGTGCCAGGCAGTAAGGGGTGAGGCACTACTTTGGGCTCTCCTTGTCTGTGTATGAGTTCCCAGGGGGATGATATCACTGTTTTGCTGCCTCCTCATGCCAGCTCAGTCCTGCCACATCCATGTGGTCACACTGTGCCTGTGTTGCAAGGGGGCAGCAGCTGGGAGGGAGTGCTTAGCAAACACTGCTTACTCTGCTGCTGTACAGTTACGAATGAGAGTGTAAGTTTAGATGGGCTCTGCTCTTCTCAGATTTCTGGCAGTAGCTCTATTGAGGTGGCCTGCATCCCAAAACCCACATTATTTCTTTAGTTCTTTAGTAATGCTGGATCAGGTTTATTACAACATGAATTGTTTATTGAATAGACACAAGAAAACACATATAAGACTAAAGCTTTAACAGACCACTTACTACACAGGATAAACAAGAAGGAACTACTAGTAGAATATAGTGCATGATAAAGGTACCTATATTACAGCTAGCAAAGGAATAGTATGGATTAGGAGCCAATGTAACTTACTAATCGAATGAATGGTGTACAGAAGCTTCATTTCACTCAACTTCTAGAAGAGTAACCTCAGAATCGACATCTCAACTTCTGTGGAGAAGCCTTTACACACTCAGAGAGTGTGTTAAAGATTTCTGCATTTTGGAACTTAAAGTGGGTCTTTTATAGTTGTAAAATGCCATTTGTCTGTCAGTCACAAATTTGAGCTTATCTTTTACATCCTGCTTTCCCGGCAAATGTTTACTGACAGCTGTAAATCTTAATACTGTGGGCCAGGACCACTCGTGGTGACTGAGCTGTTAGGTGGAGATGCGCCCCTAATTTATGCATCAGTAAAACAAGACAGCAGATAATCTTCTCGACGACAGGGTAAATGGTCCCGTCACATGTACCCATGCAGGGAAACCAGTTTGCTTCATCCTGAATTGAATTATTTGTTCTTTATACAACAATTGGTTATTCTCCTTGAATCATTGAGTTTCTTGAACTTTGTGTTTACAGACAACTTCTTAAATGCCAGACTTGCAGATACTGAAAAGCAAAGTCAGGTTTCATTATTTATTAGTTCTGACACTGTGGGAACTGACAGCTGGACCTGGGCAGCATGTACCCATGAGAATCTTAGCATAACAACAAAGCAAGAATCCAAAATAGCAGAAGCAAGGAATGTCCACCTGTGAGCAGGGGGTTGTTTTCTCCTAGAGTGTGGATCAGTTGCAGCCAGCCAATAATGTGTAATGTGTTAACTTAGGAGCCAATGAGAAAGTAATATGAATAGCAATAGTGTGTTATAAAAGGGCTGTAATTAATTAATAAAATGGAATTTTGGGCTTATGCTCATGGCTGAAAATGTCATGTGTCCGCGTCAACTTACAATATATGGTGCCCTGTGCGAGGAATTTTAACCCACAAGGCTGTGAGGTACTCTAGCCCTGAGAGGCTAGGAGTTAGCCTGCGAGGCTGCAAAGGAATCTAGCCCTGAGAGGCTAGGAGGGGCTGCGGGGCAAGGCACAGCTGGAGATGGAGCCCAGTGAAGCAAAGAGAGCAGAGGAGTTCTGCATGGTCCTGACCTGGTCTTGAAAGTAGACACCTTGGATAAGGTGAGCCACTGGCAACTAATATTGTAAGAAATCAGCTGTCTGCTGAAGAACAAACTGTTGTTAACATGGAAGCCCCTTTAAAGCGCAGGAGCAGGGGCTTGAAAGCTACCTCTGAAACGGAGCTGCAAACCACCATGGCTGCAGAAAACCAGGGGGCGGCAGCAGCAGGGGAGGTAGAGATGCGCTGCAACCCTCCCCAGCAGGCGTCTGACAAGATGCCTACTCCTTGCGCCACGCTGATTCCCGCCCCGCACGGCCGCAGCAGAGGCAGCAGGGCCAGGAGCAGCGGCGCCACGCCGCCAAGCACTTCCAACCATGGCGACGGAGCAGGGCAGAGCGGAGCTGTGCCACCGAGCGGCCCAGAGTGCAGCGGTGGGGCCGCAAGCCGCAAGCCACCAAAAGAGCGATTAATCTCCAATACGGACTGCCCAGCTCCCCCCACTCAGCCTCCCTGCTGTTACTGTATCTGCTCACACTCACATTGCTTAACTTGTTCCTTTTGAGTCCTATGTCCCAAAACCAAGCTCCAAACTGCAAAACAGTCCAGGGACCTGGAGGGACGAACAGCCACTATTCATCTCTATGTTACTGTGACACTTTTCAATCTCGTGGGACTGTGTTACGGGACAGTCGTCCTGCACGGAGAAAAGAGCGGCTTCCGCGTTGCGTTTTTCTCCACCGCGCTGCCCTGTCCGGCGCCATGGCTCAGCCATCTAGAACAGTGTGCCTGGTGCCCCTCGGGACTGGGGCTTGGTACGGAGCCAGACTGGACTTGGCAACTGCCTCAAAATGCAAGTGGACACCATTAACGCAGCTTTTTACGGCACCGTCATACGCAAAGAGTTACATGAGAAACACGTTTGTCCTGCCATGAGAATAAGCTGTGCTGCCTTGGAAAAAATCCTGCTTTATGGTTTCCTTTTAAAGGGGATAGGTTATTTAAGATAAATCAGCCAACACAAAGGCAGTTACAAACAGGGAGACATGGTTTTCTCTACTAGCTGTTGTTTGTGATTTATTGCATAGCTAAGGGCGCTAAACCTGGATGCTCTCAAGGTAGCGACAGCACCTTTATGCGAGTGGAATCCCTGACGGGGTGAGTTGCAATGGTTTTATAACTCTCCCAAAGGACAAAGTTCTAGCTACTGCAGATAACCTGTTTCTGCTGGCTCCTCTAGGATGAGAGTTTCCCCAGGCGTGGTGTACTAGCACCGACGAGAATAAAAGGCTAGACAGAGGGCTCTTCCCTGGGATAACAGCCATTTATTGTGAGTCCAGTGTTGCATTCTGAGGGTCCAGAGATATCCAGGTGCCTGGAGTAACCCAGAAGAAAGAGCCAGGAGGAAGCCCTGCAGGGCTCTTTTAAAGAGAAGTGGGACCAGGAAACACCCAATGGGGAACGGCACAGTTCAAAGTGACCAGTGGAGGGGAACTTTCCAGGGCATAGCCATATAAGGCATCTAAGATATGGGTACAGGCAACACAAGGGAAATATGGGATTTTACCACAGCTCAGGCAGAGGGTTCAGATATTGGAGGAAGAAGGCTGAGGGCTTTGCCTTGTCTTTCTTCCCACGAAACCTGAAGCTCAAAAGAAGCAGCTTCTGCCAAGCATGCTGCTACACATATCTTATAGACTATTAATGCAATCATAAAGCTCATGGGTGCCCGGTAGTCAGGTGCCCTGAATTCTCTTCTATTGCCCAGAGGTTTTAACTCTAATATGGCTTTGACAAGCAGTTTTTTCCTGTTTCTATATATCCTAATAATTGGGAATATTTTGGTTTTGTTTCTACAATTTGTAGTGCTTCCTCAAGGAATAATAAGGGGTCCTACTAATTGTCAAAATTTTACAGCCAATTGCTTTACTCCTGTGTAGCCTTAACATTCTTAGAGCATCATTTCTTATTATGTGGGTAATATTTGCTTTTGTGCACAACTCAGGTTCTATTTGCAGAATATTATTCAGTATCTTTACCCTTACTCAGCCTGTCTTAGAAGCTGCACCTGGAAAAGTTTGAAGTGTTTAGCGTTGGTGCTAATTGGATGATTTCTAAACCCTCAGTAAATAGCTTTGAAGCCTACTATAAAAACACTGCATTATTTACAACAATTATTGAAAATGCTTAATTGAGGCCCATACTAAGTTTGGCCACTCATTAGTCACAACATTCACCAAATCCTTTGAAAAAACACACAGATTTATTTTCTGTGAGAATGTCACCCTAGAAAGCTATTTGAGACTTCCATATTATTGACTCAAGTGCTTATAGGGTTAAGTTTTGTGAAGTGTTACTGAGTTTAAATTCTGTTGGTTTTGGGTTTCGTCAAGTTTCAGTTTTCTTAAGGTTAAGTTCTTTTAAAATTAAATAAAGTCTGGTTTAAATTCCTTTAAGATTGAGTTCTGTTAAGTTTAAGGTCAATTGTAGTTCTTCTAAGATTAGTGTCTGTTAAGTTCTATTAAGGTTCAGTTCTGCTAAGTTTGCATTCAGTTGACTTTATGTTTTGTTAAGGTTATATTCTGTCAAGGTTAAATGCTGCTAGATTCCAGTTCTGTTAGTATCAAGCATTGTTCATTTTATACTTTATTCAGTTTATATTCTGTTAAGGTCAAAGTTATGTTAAGTTTAAGTGTTGTTAACTTCTGGTAAGCTCACATTTAAGTACTATTACGTTTAAGCATTATTAGTTGCTGCAGCATGTTTTTCACTTGCTCTTAATCTATTAACTATTCTGTATTTTAGTCTTATTTCTGGAGCATGTGATGTTTCTATTCACGGATCTGGAAACACAGAAGAAGCAGTTGTTCCCTTGTGACAAGATAGTGAATAGAAATATGCAATAACTCCGACAGAGGGTTTCACTCAACAGGTTAAATTTCTTACAGCACTGTTAGGTTTGAAAAATTTAAACAAGAAGCGTTAATATAGTTAGTGATTCAGAATATGTTGTTAATGTCGTAATGAGAATACACGGAGTTTTTATAAAAGAAATTAGCCATAAGATATTGTTTGCTGTTATTCATATATGTTCTTTGGGTCATTTGCAGTTTGTTTATGCTACCCTTGATTATTTAGCTGAAAGGAGATGACTAAGCCAAAATGGTTGCTTCAGAAACTTTTGCATGACCTTGCATAGTTATCTGTAAGACATGTATCATTTTAATTAACTTTCCCAACTGATATCAGTAAAGACTTCTTTGTAGGATAATATAGGGTAGGATAGTGCAGGGTAAACCCTTCCAGTCGAGGCCTTGGCTCTGGCCAAGCCCTGGCCCTGGCTGGTCGGGAAGTATGCCAGTAAACCCAGGTGTTTCTGCACTAAAAATGTACTCAAGTCACTCTGACTCACTAATTTGGGCTTACAAAAGCTGAACCCCCTTTCAGGGTGAACTTGGAGACCTTGTCCAGAAGAGGTTCTTCAAACCTTCACTGCGAAATGAGGCTTGCAGACTCTGGGTAATGGTAAAGTGTTTAGGCAGTTGATGATGTACGTTTTTAAATCACAGTTCTTCTGTCATGTACTGTTATCACATATACTGCCTTGTTTATTTTTGCTTGGTGCTGAAGCTAAGCACATACTGAGCTTATTATTTCATTGCATGTATTGCCTTGCTTTTGTGTTGCCTTCATGTGCATAGTTCAAGAAACATATGTGATGAAAAATAAGAAGAGGGAGCAAGCCTGGAAGTTCACATGACAGATTAGCAAAGGCCTTGTTGCAATTTCATGCAGATTATGTTAGCCAAATAAGGCAGTGAAGTGTGAGTAGCTGTGAGGTTTTTGTATCTGTATATACAGTCCATGTCAACAAAATTCTACAGCACTTTCGTTAGATTTACAGATGCAAATAGAAGCTGCTAGATATGGGGGGTTTTGGCTATTTATTAGCAGAAGCTTAAACAAATCAGTGGCTAATTTCAAAAACAGAAGATGAAAGAAGTTTTGTTTTGTTTTCCCTGGAGTAATTCTTGAGACCTTAAAATCCTTGGTCCTTATGGAGATGAGAACTGTCCTTTATTGATGTAGGTGAAATCTAGAAAAAACCCTTTTCACTGATATTTCTTTTTCGTGCACCCTGGTGCCCATACAGGCTGTGCACAAAACAGAATCACTTGAGCTTTTCTGTGTTCTCCAGGGATTCTATGAACTTGGGTGAGTATCACCACTGGAGAGTTGGAGACGCAGAAAGAAAGAG
>VZRZ01005096.1:18102-35284 GCA_013398175.1 Climacteris rufus | reverse complement strand
TTTTTTTTTTTTTTTTTTTTTGCTTTTCTGGACAATTCTGTGATCAAAAATCTTCATGTTGGGGTCTGGCGGGGCTGAGCTGTTGGAATCCATCCATAGAGAATTCCTGCCCGGCCACAGGATTTCCAGGTGGGGTTTGTGTCTTATAAAATACCCCAAAACACCTCAAAACACCCCCAAATCACCAACTTCGCCACCCCAAAGTCTTTCCAAGCACCCTTCCAGATGTTTCCAGGAATCGCTGCTGTTTTTCCAGGTCCCCTCATCCCGCTCTTCCTCATATTTTTCTGTAAACGTCTGATTTCTGAGAAATGACCTGGTTGGGTTTTTCACCTCAGTCAGGTGCTTTCTGAGCAGGAAGGAGAAGTCTCACAGGATGTTCCGGGTAGTTTTGGGGTGGTTTCAGGTTTTTTTCTCTTAAAAAGTAATTTCCTGGCAGCAAAACCTCGTGGGAGACTCCGAGCTTCCCTGAAAAGCAGCAGGATGTGAGTTCATCCTGCAATTCCCTGGGGTTGAATTTGGGTTAAAACCGTGGAGTTTCCATCCCTGGGGGTTTCCAAGGGGCCACTGGACACTGACAACGCGGGGATTGGGCACAGGTCGGAGTCGATGACCTTGGAGCTCTTTTCCAGCCTCAGGGATCCTGGAATTCCTGCGCTCTGAAAACTGGGGAAAACGGCGAAGTCTGGAGAAAGACAAAGGCAAAATCCCTCTGATTTCAAATCTCCCGGCGGGGGGGGAATGATTCCTTCCACGAAAACCAGTCAAGATTTTCCAGCAGCAGATCCATGACTGAAGTATTCCTGGATTTTCCCACTCCCAAGCTGCTATTCCAGCTCCATTCCCCCTGGGAAGGAGCGTCCCCATCCCCAACTGGTCCCAAATCACCCAAATTGACCAAGACCGAGGGTTTGGCTTCTCCCAGGTCAGGTTTTGGGGACCCCCGCATTCTCCTCCTGGCTGTGGATCCCACGGAGCCCCGAGCAGGGATATTCCCGGGATATTTGGGGATTTTCCCACCTTTCTGGGTGGGCACCGTGCTGGTCCCACCCCCGGCGGACAGAGCCGCTTTTGGGATGTTCCCACGTGGAACCGCCCCCGTCCACTCCTCTCCTTTCACAGGATCGATTTGAAGCTTTCAGCTGTGGAAAAATCCAGGAAATTCTTTTACATCTGGATTCCAGCCCCCCCCCCTTTTTGGGGGCAGTTTGAAGACCCTCAGCAGGATGAGGAGATTTTGGTGGAAAAATAAATCCATTTTCTGCTTTTTTCCACAGCTCTCCGGGGCTGCCTCCGCCGAGCCACAGCCCTGTGTTTTGAATAATTTCCAACCCAGCAATAAAAGGCAAAAATCGACTCATTGGCCCCCAAAAAACAGGAAATACGAGGCCCGGGGGTGCAGATCTTCCTGTCACCACCTGGGTTTAACCTCGGAGCAGCAGAAACTCCGTGATCCCGGGATGGGCTCTGGTGCTTGGCTCCGGCTGCTCCTGGCCCTCGGAGCCATGTGGGGTACGTAGGTTTTCCTCCTGGATTTGGGTTTTTTTGGGGCAGTTTTCCCTGATTTTTGGGTTTTTTGGGTGGCTCTGAAGGCGTTTAGGACTTTGTGGGGGATGAACAGCTCCCAGCTCCAGGTGGGATGTGAGGAGCATCCCTAAGACTCTCCTGGAAAGAGGAGGGAAAAACTCATCTGGAAAAGTGAAGAATGTGAGTGGAGTTTTGTGGGGTTTTAAGAGCCCTGAGCAAATAATTCAGTGCCAGAGGGAGCTGGGGTCCTCCAGAGGAAGATTCCCGGTGGATTGGCTCAGATTGGTGGGCTCGGAGATGGTTCCCAAGGAATAAAATCATGGAATGGTTTGGGTTGGAAGGACCTTGAAGATCATCGGGTTCCAACCCTTTGCTGTAGGACATCTTCCATTAAAATGGGTGCAATCCCTGTTTTTGGGGGGCTGGAGAGCCCTGAGGAGTCAAAAATCCCTCCAGGCTTCCAGTCGAAATTCCAGGCTCCAGCAATGGGAGATTTCCCTTCCCTTCCCTTCCCTTCCCTTCCCTTCCCTTCCCTTCCCTTTTCCATTCTGGGGCAAAAACTATGGAAAAAAGGCTTCAGAAAAGTGAGGGTGGCACAGTGGGGTCCCTCCCCTCTTGGGAGCTCCAGATTTGGCTCCTCCTCCTCCTCCTCCTCCCACAATTTCCTACAAAAACGAATTTTGTTTGCCCGGAAATGCAGGAAAATCAGAATCAAGGAAAATTTGAATCAAGGGAAAATCGAATTAAGGAAAATCTGAATCACCAGCTTTTAATAAAAAACATCAAAGGGTTTTTTGGGGAAAGGATCCTCCCCCAGGAATCTGGGGGAGGGGAGATTCACCCCCTCTTCTCCAGAGAATTTTCCAAAAAAACAACCTGGGACTATCCCAGCCAGAAGGAAAATGTGGGATTTGTGCCTGAGCCTGCTCCCAGGCAGCTGCACTTCCCAGAATCCCAGGATTACTGAGGCTGGGAAAGAATTCCAAGAGCATCAAGTCCAGCCTGGGATGGATCCCCAGCTGCTCATCCACCCCAAATTCCAGTCCTTCCTCGGACACCTCCAGGGATGGCCACTCCCAACCTCCCTGGGCAGACCCTCCCAAGGCCTTTTCCCCTTTTCCAGGAGGAAATTCCCCTTGGAAAAATCCTTTCATCCCTCCTGCGGCTCCTACAAGGATTGGGATGGGGATGATCCCTGTGGGCCTCCACCCTTCTCCCTGCTCTCTTCCCAGGGATCAGAGCCAGGGAAACGGTGCTGGGAACCTTGGGAAAGACAACGATCCTGCGGATCCCCCCCAGACTCCGGGAACACACCCTGGACTCTGGGGAGGCCTCCTGGAAAAGATCCATGGAGGAGCCACAGAAGAAGAAAACCCTGTTCAGGCTTTCTGGTGGGAATGTCACCGAGTATGAACCAGGCCGGATGCGCTTCCACAAGGGGGATTTTTCCCTGGAAATCCTCAACACCAGCCGGGGGGACGGGCGGCTCTACGAGTACTGCATCAGCAACGGGCCGGAGGAGGAAGTCTGGCAGGTCCAGCTGGAAGTGTTCGGTGAGGAATTCCACTTTGGAATCACTGTGATGGATGAGCCTGGCTTTTTCCTGGGTGTTCCTGGCTTTTTCCTGGGTGTTCCCAGCTTTTTCCTGGATCCAGTCCTTCCTCGGGGAGCAGGGCTCAGAGTTGGGAGCAGGTCAAGGGGGTGGAAAATGCCCACCCTGATGTGCAGCGAGTCCTGGTGAGTCCTGTCCCTTTTTCCAGAGCCAGTGGCCGATCCCAGGATCCGGATCCTCCGTAGGGAATTGTCCAATGGCAGCTGCGCCCTCGCCCTCCACTGCACCTCCGATTCAGGGGATGAGGTTTTCTACAGCTGGGAGAGCCGGGAAAACGGGACTTGGGGGATCTGCTCTGGGAACAGCAGCTTCCTGAACATCTCCTACTCCCTGCGGAACGCGGGGTTCAGATGCATCTGCACCGCCAGGAATCCCGTGAGCAGCCGGGACGTGGCCTTTGACTCCTCGCAGTGCGGCTCCGAGCAGCGGGGTAGGGCTGGGAAACCCAGAACCCTGGGATTGTGGGGTGGGAAGGGAGCTCTGGAGATGACAAAAATCTGCCCCAAAATGGGGGACGAAGTGACAAAATCTGCCCCAAAATGTGGGACGAGGTGACAAAAGGCTCTGGCTGACCCGGGGCCGCCTCCCTGTCCCAGGTGGCTCTGAGGTGCGGAAGGAACTCCTGGTGCTGCTGGTGGCCCTCGGCGGCGTCGTCATGGTCACCGTGGGCATTGTCACCCTCAGGGCCACCCGCTGGGCCAGTGGTGAGTGCTGGGGGGTCCTGGGGCGGGTGGGGGTTCCTGGGTGGCTGAGCTGGCCTCGAGGGGGATTCCTTGCCAATCCCAGAATTATTGGCGTTGGAAAAGAGTTCCAACGTCATTGAGTCCAAGCTCGATCCCCAGCCGGTCACCCAGACCAAAGTCCAGTCCTTCCTCGGACACCTCCAGGAATGGCCACTCCAAACCTCCCTGGGCAGCCCCTTCCCTTCCTTTCCCAACCTGGATGACCCTGGGATGCTGTGACCCCCCCACAGGTGACCAGGACCCCTCCCTGCTCGCCCCAGACCCCTCTGTGCTCACCCCGGACAGCTCCGGACACACCATCTACTCCCAGGTGCAGCGGGTGCAGGTGAGCCGGGAAAAAGGGGAAAAAAGGTGGACAAAGGGGGAAAAAAGGGGGAAGGGGGGGGGAATTGGGAAAAAAGGGGGGAAGGTTTCCCTTTAGCACAGGAAAACTCCTTTAGCCACGGGACCCCAAGTTCTGTAGCCGGGGGCAGCGAGGGCTGGAGCCCGAGGGGTCTCTTGGGGGGTCTGTGGTGGCAGCAGCGCCCAGAGCCCCCCGGTCGGTACCGGGATCCCCCTCCGGGCACCCTGCGCGGTGGCTTTGGCCCCCGGGTGCCACGGCAGAGCCACGGGAGGGAGGGAGAGGGTGGCGTTGTGGGGGGGGGCCACCCACCCCTGTCCCCTCGGTCCCCGGGAATCGGGAATCTCCGGGAATAAGATGGGTGACCCAACCTCCCGAGCTCCCAACGCCCCGCGGTGGCTTCGCGGACAAACCGAGGGCTTTCCCCCCTTCCCCGAGCCCAGCGGGGCACAAACCGGGCAGGAAGGGGTGGCGGGAGGGTCGGAGTGGCGCCGCGGGGACCCGAGGGTCGCTGCCCATCCTTTGTCCCCCCCGCAGAAGCCGAAGGGGACCCTCCCCNNGAGCCCCCGCACCCGCGGGGCCACCCCCACCTGTCCCAGGTAAGGGGGGCTGTCCCCAACCCTGGCTGGGCACCCCCGAGGGGCATCCCCGGCCCCCCTGACCCCTTTGCGCCCCGATTTTGGCCGCAGAGCCCCCCCCAGGAGCCCACGACGGTTTATGCCAGCGTGACCCTTCCCATGGCCTGAGCCTCGCCAGGATCCGCGTTCCTGGATTCCCTGGCTGATCCCTGGCTGATCCCCGGGGAATCCCTGGGGAGTCAGGGCCAAAGCCTCTGGCACAGGCGGCGTGTCCGGAGTGGTGTGGGATGGCCGAGCAAGGGCTGGACACCGGCAAGGAGCCTCCCCTGGCTGTGGCTGAGGAATTCCAGGAGGATCCTGGAGCAGTGGGAGAAGGGAGAGCGGCTCTGGATTTGCCTCAGAGCTGGGAATGAGGGAGGGGGACTGGAAGGGGAAGGGTTATTCCCACACCTGCAGCCCTGGGAAGGGTGTCTGGAGCGGATCTGGACTCCAACCTCATCTCTGCCCTGTGGATTTTCACCCCAGAATCTCATCCTGTGGTCCTGATTTCCCAAGGGAGCCCCCGGCTCATGGCAGCCAGGGACACACAGGGACTTCCAAGGGGAAAAATAGGAAGTGGTTTTATTTTTGAGCTCTGAAGTCGGTTGAAAACACAGGATTTTGGCCCAAGGGGTGAGGGATTGCAAAATTCCTGTGCAGAGCCTGTGGGAGCAGCCACGTCCCACCAAACTTCCCCATTCCCTTCCTTCCCTTATGGGAACAGGTGGAACTAAAGCTGAATTCAGGGCTGAGAGGGGAAGGCCGCCCCCTGCCCTGATTCCTGGTGGGAATATCCAGTGTAGGAATGTTGGAGGTGACCTGGATGAGTGGCCAGGGCTGGGAAATCCAACGCTGCCCCACCTGAGGGATTTTATGACCCAAAAACAACCCAGGTGTCCACAGGTCTGATCTCACGGATTGAGGTGGAGGGAAAGGGAAATAAATTTGAAATAAAACCTTTTGGGATGGGATCCTGGGGGAGTTTCCCAAGCTGGATCTGGATTTGAGCAGGAAGAGAAAACAAAGATTTTGCAACTCCTGCACTTCCCCTTCCCTGCCCACGGAAAATCAGCTGAGCTGCTTCCCTGAAAAATCCAGAACATGCTCAGGGAGGGGCAGGTAGGCTCGTCTTTGTGCCTCTAAATTGCTGGGAAAGCCCCAAATTCCGTCAGGCAGCAGCCCAGGGGCTGCCTAGGGAGGGTTGGAGTCCCCATCCCTGGAGGTGTCCAAGGAAGGACTGAACGTGGCGCTCAGTGAGGTGGGGATCAGGCACAGGTTGGACTCGATGGCCTGGGAGGGCTTTTCCAGACTCAGGGAGTCTGGGATTTTGGGATTCTTGGCTGCATTAACCCCCCGAGCTGCTGGCTAGAGCTCCTCATTGGCCTCTGCAGTAGAACACCAGGAAAACTGAGGAAAGCACAGCAGCTTCGGCCACGGCCACAGCCACGACCCTGCCCAGGCTGCCGGAGCGGGGGCCTGGATAAAGGAAAAGGTCCCTTGGTCACATCCCCAAAGAAATCTGCCTCTCCTGGCATGGGGACAGAGGGAACCCGGCACCTCCCTGTTCCAAATCCTGAGTGGCTTTGCAGAAGCAGCACCAGCAGCTCCAGCCCAGTCCCTCCCGCCCTGGCCACCCCTTGGCCGATGTCCCTTTGCCCTCCAGGGACCCCCAGGGGGATTTTTGGGGAGCAAATCCCATGGGGAATCCCTGCTCCCACCTCCAGCCCGCCCTCGGCTCTGGAGCACAAATGGATTTGGTGGTGCCATCCCAAACCAGGACTCTGGGGGGACTCCTGCCCTCCCTAAATCCCCCAGGGGACAAACCCAGCCCGGACACTGCCCAGAGAGCCGGAACATCCCCAGAAAGGGGTTTTGGGAGCAGCTGGACAGTACTGGGCTCAGGCTCCCCGATCCCCCTCCCCGGCCGGACACGGAGAAGCTGCCGGGAGCACACGGGGACACTCGGGAGCGTGGCTGGACATGGACAGGGGTGGCAGCTCACCGGTGCTGGGAGGGTGGGTGGCGTTGTCGGCTGAGGGGAGAGGACGGGGAGAGGTCAGTGCTTCCCTCTGCATCCCGAGAAGCTGGAGCCTGGGGAGCGGGATCAGCCCATCCCAGCCCCCCAGTCCTCACCTTTCCGTGCAGCGGGATCAGCCCATCCAACCCCAACCTTTCCCTGGCTCTCAGGGCAGCGGGATCAGCCCATCCCAGCCCCACCTTTCCCCCTTCCCTGGCTCTCACCTGCGCAGAGCCCCCCGGCAGTGGGCACGCTGACGTTCCTGCTGCTGACGGGGTTTTGTGCCGTGCACGTCAGCGGCTCCTCCTCGTCCCGGGGTGACTTTTCCACCAGCAGCACCTGCCCCACACCCCGTGGCAGGTTCCCCACGCTCCACAGGTAGGAGACGTTCCCGAGGCCGGCGCCGGCCGCGGAGCAGCGCAGGGAGAAGCGGCAGCTCCCGGATGAGCAGTTCTGGGCCTCGCAGGTCACCCTGGGCTCTGCCAGCTCCCCTGGGGGCACGGCGGTGTCAGAAAAGCCTTTTTAGTGCAAAAACACCCCAAAACCAGCACTAAAGCACCTACTGTACACACGGAGGGTGAAGGTGGATGTTTCCCCCTTCATCTTCACAGAGTAGATCCCGGCATCTGCCAGGCTCAGCTGGGAGATGCTGAGGGCACGGCCGTTCTCCGGGAAGGTGAAGCGTGTCCTGAATTTGCCATCAAAGAACAGGATCCCGGGAGAAGCCCGGAATATCACAGTGGCTATGGGATCTGTCCCAAAGCTCCACATTGCTGCACTTCCAGCCGGGTTTTGGATGTGGAAGGTCACAGAGCTGCCCACAGTCCCGATCACCTCTGTGGTGTCACCAGCACACGCTGGGGAGAGAAGGTGGCATGAGGGTGGGACCTTAAAATCACCTTGTTCCACTCCCTTAAAATCCCCGCACCTCCCACTGTCCCAGGCTGCTCCAAGCCCTGTCCAGCCTGGCCTTGGACATTCCCAGGACTGGAGCACCCTGTGCCAGGGCCTGCCCAGGCCGCTGCAGGACGGAGGCTGGGCCAGAGCTGAGAACCGATGTCACCGCTCCTCCCCAGAGGCTCCCAGGGCAGTGAGAGGGTTGTCCACCAGTTCCCACTGGTTGCCCAATCCCTGGGAGGTTGCCCAACCCTCCACCCTGTGGAGCTGCTCCGCTGGCCCCACACGTCCCCACCCTCCCGGGGGTCCCCAAAACCACCCCGAGTCCCCCGAGCTCCGTCTCTCCCGCTGCCCAGGGAAAAGGGGCGCCTGGCACTCACCGGCTCGGGAGAGGAGCAGGAGAAGCAGGAACTGAAGCTCTTCCATTGGCCTCTGGAGCAGGGAGGAGATTTTGGCACCAACCTAAAAAAGCTTCTGCTGAAGAGGAAGAGGAGAGTGGCTGTGTGGCACTCTGAAGAGGAAGAGGAGAGTGCCTGTGTGGCACTCTGAAGAGGAAGAGGAGAGTGGCTGTGTGGTTGTGTTGGACGGGGTGGAGGGCGTTGTGTCCCCGATTCGCTGTGACCTCGGCACCCAGACCCTGCCCCTTGGCAGGAGCGCAATCCCACAGAAATTATGGAAGCTGGAGCTGGAAAACTCCATGTCTGAGCAAAGGTGTGCGTGGCAGCTGGGGCAGAGCGTCAGCGTGGCCCTGGGTGACACGGGTGTGACATGGCTGTGACATGTGTGTGACCTGTGTGTGTCAGCATGGCCCTGGGTGACACGGGTGTGACATGGCTGTGACATGTGTGTGACATGTGTATGACATGTGTGTGACATGTGTATGACATGTGTGTGACATGTGTATGACATGTGTGTGACATGTGTATGACATGTGTGTGACATGTGTATGACATGTGTGTGACATGTGTATGACATGTGTGTGACATGTGTATGACATGTGTGTGACATGTGTATGACATGTGTGTGACATGTGTATGACATGTGTGTGACATGTGTATGACATGTGTGTGACATGTGTATGACATGTGTGTGACATGTGTATGACATGTGTGTGACATGTGTATGACATGTGTGTGACATGTGTATGACATGTGTGTGACATGTGTATGACATGTGTGTGACATGTGTATGACATGTGTGTGACATGTGTATGACATGTGTGTGACATGTGTATGACATGTGTGTGACATGTGTATGACATGTGTGTGACATGTGTATGACATGTGTGTGACATGTGTATGACATGTGTGTGACATGTGTATGACATGTGTGTGACATGTGTATGACATGTGTGTGACATGTGTATGACATGTGTGTGACATGTGTATGACATGTGTGTGACATGTGTATGACATGTGTGTGACATGTGTGTGACGTGTTNCGGGTGTGACACGGGTGTGACATGGATGTGACATGTGTGTGACACGGGTGTGACGTGTGTGACACGGGTGTGACACGGGTGTGACACGGGTGTGACAAGGACACCAGCCTAATGCAGAGGCCCTGGCACAGGGTGCCCAGAGAAGCTGTGGCTGCCCCTGGATCCCTGGAGGTGTCCAAGGCCCGGTTGGATGGGGTTGGAGCAGCCTGGGACAGTGGAAGGTGTCCCATGGCAGGGGTGGAGCTTTAAGGTCCCGTCCAGCCCCAACCATTCCATGATTTGGGCTCAGCCTCCCTCCCGAAGGATGCCCAGGAGACACCACTCCACGGGCACCAGTTCCCAGTGGTATTCTCTGGGATAACGCTCCCCCCAGGCTGGATCCCACGGAGCACCCAGGTCGTTTGTCACACGGCCACGGTGACACACTTTGTCCAGCTGCCACGCTCATCTTTGCTTGGAACCCCCAGCTCCAGGGTGGCGTGTGCCCTGTGATGTGTCCTTCCTGTCACAGATCCGCGTGAGACCGTGCGTCCTCGCCCCGCCCAGCTGTGCGTGGGCGCTCTCCTCTTCCTCTCCACCACCATAACTTTTCAGATGGTTGGTGCCCCAAGTCCTCTCCGTGCTCCAGGTGCCGATGGATGCGTTTCAGTTCCTCTTTCTCACCCTCCTCATCCTCCTCCCCCGAGCCGGTGAGTGCCAGGCGCCCCTTTTCCCTGGGCAGCGGGAGAGACGGAGCTCGGGGGGCCTGGGGTGGTTTTGGGGACCGCCGGGAGGGTGGGGATGTGTGGGGCCAGCAGAGCAGCTCCACAGGGCGGAGGGTTGTGCAGCCTCCCAGGGACTAGGCAACCAGTGGGAACTGGTGGGCAACCCTCTCACTGCCCTGGGAGCCTCTGGGGAGGAGTGGGAACATCCATCCCTGTCCCAGCCTCCGTCCTGCTGCTGCCAGATGTTCTCCCGGCACCTTGTGCTGCCTTCAGCTCCTGCTGCTTCCCACACTGTCCCTGAGCTCTCTGTGGTCCCATCTTGGGGTGTTTCTTGTCTGAAAAAGGGAAATTGGGGAAGAGGTTCCCTCAGCCCTTCCCCACACCGTCCCAGGAGTTTATCTCATGAGCCACTCCTTGGTTAATCAGCTTTCCAGCAAATTTCCTGACAGTTTATCTTCCCCACCAGCTCCTTCCTTCCACGTGCCATGGTGACATTCAGTTGTCCATGGGGCAGAGGGAGGCAGAAATTCCGAGACTGGTGCTGAGTCAGGATCAGCTCCCGTTGTAGGAACTGGGAAGAGAAACTCCACTCCCAGTCTGGACTGGACAACAACTTCAAAGACTAAAACGGGAATAGAGAAAATAATGGAGGAAGTCCAACCTTGAGTTCATAACCCAGGGTCTGGTGTGGTCACTGGAGGGCAGGGATGGATCCAGAGTGATCTCGTCCTGGGCTGCATCCAGGATTGCCATCCTCTGCTTTCGTGAGATCCCACCTGGAATGGTGAGATCCCACCAGTCCTGCTGCCCCCAACGTAAGAAGGTCAGGGAGTTGTTGGAGCAGGTCCAGAGGAGGCCACGGGGTTGGAAAGGGGGCTGGAGCACTCCCCTGCATCCCTGGGAGTGTCCCAGGCCAGGCTGGACGGGGCTGGAGCAGCCTGGGACTGTGGCAGGTGAGGGGTTTGAGGGAGTGGAACAAGGTGATTTTAAGGTCCCTCCCAGGCCAAACCTTTCCATGACTCCACAATTCTCCTCCGAGGAGTGGCTGCACGTCTCACCAAGGGTTCCCTCTGCTGCTCGGGTTCCTCAGCTTGGGCCCTGGTGCTCAGGGTGAACCTTCCTGACCTTTCCATCCCAAACTCCTCCTTCCCTTTTCCTTTTTGTTTCTCCTCCAGGCTCTGTCCTCGCACCCCTTTGCATGTGGTTGTGCACGAGGCTCTGGGAACTCCGGAGTCTCCCTGGGACCGCAATGGGGGAGGCCCTCCCTTCACCCAGGGACCCTTTCTCAAACCCCACCTGCCTTCAAACAGCCCCAGCTCTGCCGGGCTTCCTCTCCTGGGCATGGAAACTTCAGCTCATCTTCAACCCACCCTCATTGCACCTTCATCCCACCTTTAGCCACCCTCATCCCATCTTCCTCCCACCTTCATCGCACCTTTATCCCACCTTCATCTCACCCTCATCTCACCTCCATCCCACCTCCGTTCCACCTTCAGCTGACCTTCATCCCTCCATCCCACCCTCATCCCACCTTCTCTCCCCAGTGAGCGCTGGTGACACCACAGAGGTGGTCAGGGCCATGGGCGGGTCCGTCACCTTCCACATCAAAAACCCGGCTGGAGATGTGGCATTCTGGAGTTTTGGCAGTGATCCCATAGTGACTGTGGAATTTGGGGATCCTCCTCGACCTCTGTTCTCGGAAGGCAAATTCAGGACACGCTTCACCTTCCCGGAGAACGGCCGTGCCCTCAGCATCTCCCAGCTGAGCCTGGCAGACGCCGGGATCTACTCCGTGAAGATTGAGGGGAAAACATCCACCTTCACCCTCCGTGTGTACAGTAGGTGCTTTAGTGCTGGTTTTGGGGTGTTTTTGCACTAAAAAGGCTTTTCTGACACCGCCGTGCCCCCAGGGGAGCTGGCAGAGCCCAGGGTGACCTGCGAGGCCCAGAACTGCTCATCCGGGAGCTGCCGCTTCTCCCTGCGCTGCTCCGCGGCCGGCGCCGGCCTCGGGAACGTCTCCTACCTGTGGAGCGTGGGGAACCTGCCACGGGGTGTGGGGCAGGTGCTGCTGGTGGAAAAGTCACCCCGGGACGAGGAGGAGCCGCTGACGTGCACGGCACAAAACCCCGTCAGCAGCAGGAACGTCAGCGTGCCCACTGCCGGGGGGCTCTGCGCAGGTGAGAGCCAGGGAAGGGGGAAAGGTGGGGCTGGGATGGGCTGATCCCGCTGCCCTGAGAGCCAGGGAAAGGTTGGGGTTGGATGGGCTGATCCCGCTGCACGGAAAGGTGAGGACTGGGGGGCTGGGATGGGCTGATCCCGCTCCCCAGGCTCCAGCTTCTCGGGATGCAGAGGGAAGCACTGACCTCTCCCCGTCCTCTCCCCTCAGCCGACAACGCCACCCACCCTCCCAGCACCGGTGAGCTGCCACCCCTGTCCATGTCCAGCCACGCTCCCGAGTGTCCCCGTGTGCTCCCGGCAGCTTCTCCGTGTCCGGCCAGGGAGGGGGATCGGGGAGCCTGAGCCCAGTACTGTCCAGCTGCTCCCAAGACCCCTTTCTGGGGATGTTCCGGCTCTCTGGGCAGTGTCCGGGCTGGGTTTGTCCCCTGGGGGATTTAGGGAGGGCAGGAGTCCCCCCAGAGTCCTGGTTTGGGATGGGAGCTCCAAATCTATTCATGCTCATCGTATCCCATCAATGGACACAAATATCCCCTCAATCCATGCAAGTCTCCTCAGTGAGTGTCAGGATGGTCCCAGACCCTTCCCAGGGGTCCCAGGGACAGGACAAGGATTGATGGCCATGAACCAAACCCCAAATCCCACCCCCACATGAGGAAGAACTTCCCATGGAATGGGCAGAGCCCTGGACCCGCTGCCTGGGGAGGGTTTGGAATGTCCCTGTCTGGAGTCATCCCAAACCCCCTTGAATGTGTCCCTGCGCCACCTGCCCCAGATGAAGGACCTCTGGGAGACCTCCAGAGGTCCCTTCCAACCCAAAAATCCTGGGATTCTGGGATTCTCCCGCCGCTGCTTCCGCAAAGCCGCTCGTCCTCGTGCAGCTCCGCCTCTGCCCCGGGTCCGAGCGGGTTCTCCTGGAATGAGGGACCAGGGTGGATTTTGGGCCCAGATTCCCTCTGCTCCAGTGCCAGGAAGAGGCAGATTTATTTTGGGATCTTCTCTTTCCAGACACCCTCTCCGGCAGCCGGGTCTGGATAGCTGCCGTAGTTGGGATTGGAACCGCGGTGCTTTTGTTGGTTTTCCTCCTGTTCTTCTGCAAATCCAAAGGTGAGCGGATTCCCGACTGGAAAACCATCCCTGGAGCCCTGGGAAGGAGGAGGTGGGACCCGGGAGGGGCTGATTTGGGGCTGCTGCTGATTCGGTGTTGCTTCTCCCCCTTACAGGCTGGAGGAAGTTCCATCTCTCCAAGGCTGAGGATACAGGTGGGATTTGGTTCCCTGTCCTTTTCCCCGGTGGGAATAGCTGGGAAATTGCATTTGGGATCAGGAGGGAAATCATAAATCATCCCCAGAGCCGTGGTTTGGGACTGGAGCATTCCTGGGCTGAGGGACCCCGACGCCTCTGTCCTGGGGGAAGGGAATGATCCCAGGGGATGATCCTAGGGGATGATCCCAGGGGATGGGGTGGTTCCTGAAGCCACAATATATCCCAGTTTTCTCCTGGAAAATTTCAAGCCAGACCACCAAGAGGCAGCTGGGAGTGCAGCCCTGGGAACATGAGAGAAAGAGGGATTTTGGGGAAAATAAAAAGTGGCAAAAACTGGGGGGACAAGCCAGGAACTCAACTCGGTGACTCAAGGTTAGTACAGCCAAGCATTCCAGAATCTCTGAGGTTGGAAAAGATCCCACCTGGTCACCCATCCCAAATTCCAGGCCTTCCTCGAACACCTCCAGGGATGGCCACTCCAAACCCCTCAGAGCCCCTTCAAGGCCCTTTCCCCTTTCCAGGAGGAAATTCCTCCTCACGTCCAACCTGAGCCTCCCCTGGCCCAGCTCGAGGCCGTTCCCTCTTGTCCTGTTGCAGTGGAAGGAGGGACCACTGAAGCAATTCCCAATTTCCTGGTGTTCCCTGACCATTCCTATCACTGCCACGGTGTCACTGAGGTGGTTTTTGTCCATGTTTTGTTGTTTCCATGAACTGGAATAAATCTCCCACCTCCTGCTTCACCCGGGCATGTCCGGGTGGGATTTCAGGGCTGGCTCAGTGCAGGCTCCTCATGGATGGGGATTTGGATCCAAGTTTTCCGGTGGGAACTGTGGGCAAACCCTCCCCTCCGAGTCTGCCTGGACGTTCCTGGCACAGCGCTTCCAATGGGAAATTTTGACTCAAAAACGGGATCCTAAAGGGTTCAGATCCCTTTTTCCCCGCCTCCTCCATGAGCTGACGCTCCCTGCGATGTGTGAAGGAGAAACAAATAGATTTTTCCTTGGAAAGCAGCCGGGGATTTGAACGGAAAAAAGCGGATTTTCCCTGTCCTTGGTGCTGGAAGCGCTTCCCGCTCCCGCGGCAGCCAGGGAGGGTGGGATGAGGAGAAATTCCCCACGTCCAGCGGCTCCGGGGGGGCTCCAGGGGCGGGATTTCACCCACCTGAGGTTGAGACTCCGTCCAGTCCCCCGCAGGGAGCATCCAGAGGGATCTCTGCATCCAATGCTCCCTAAATTCCCACTTTTTCCCCCCGGCAGGGGCCGCAGCCGAGTACACGACCGTGTACGCCCAGGTGGGCCATGCCCAGGTGAGTCCGGGGTCGCTGTGGGGGGGACACCCCCTGCCGGGTCTGCTGATTCCTTTTGGGAACTCCCAGGGGGATGCGCCGGGGCTGGGGGCGGCAGCTGAACTTCCTGGGGGGTCCCCAAAACTCCGTGTCCAGCCCCAGATACTGGGCTGCCCTCCCAAGGGGAGGGATTAGAGAATTATGGGGTTTGTGGGGGTTGGGAGGGACCTTAAAATCCTCCCATGGCGTGGGCAGGGGCACCTCCCACCATCCCAGGCTGCTCCAAGCCCCGTCAGCCCGGCCTTGGGCACTTCCAGAGGTGGATCACGGAGGGATGTCTGCCTTTGGGATCTCTTTGCCAGCACCAGCCCTATAAAACTCCTTCAATCTCTGTTCCAGTGCGTCCCCAACAGCAGGACAAACAAACCAACGGAGACCCTGGGCATGGAATCCTCCACGACCGTTTATTCCCTGGTCAAGCATCCGGACCAGGTGAGCTGGGAGACCCCGGAGCTCGGACAGGGACAGAGGGGTCCAGAGCCTCCAACCAAACCCCTGGATCCCTCTCCAAGGCTGGGATCGGCTCCCACGAGCCCAGGCCCAGCTTGTGTCCCTTTGCCCTTGCAGGCAGATGAGGGGATGACAGAGAGCGCCTCGGCGAGGGGCCTGGAGCTGGTTTAGAAGAACTGGAATTGTTTTAAAGGACCTGGAATTGTTGTAGAAGGACCTGAAAATGGTTTGAAGGACCTGGAGCTGTTTTAGAAGGACCTGGAGCTGTTTTAGAAGGACCTGGAGCTGCTTTAAAGGGTCTGGAGCTGCTTTAAAGGGCCTGGAGCTGCTTTAAAGGGTCTCTAGCCCTCGCTCAGGCAGACGGACCCCGTGGACTCTGGAATGGCTCCAGAATGGATCCGACATCCACGGTCCTACTCTGGACACAGATCTCATCCTCCCGGGATCTCCCTTTTCCAGATTCCCCCTCGGCAGCCTCAGGTCAGCGTTTCCGGGAGGATTCAGAGCCTTTTAGGGTCTTTCCCTGTTCTTGGCAGCTCCATGGGATCTGGGCTTGAGGAGCCTCTTAAAACTCATTTTTTTTTGTGCAATCCCAGAATTTCCCAGCTTCGGAAAGACCTCCAGGATCAGCCTGGGACCGATTCTGGTCACCCAAACCGACATTCCTTGGACACCTCCAGGGGTGGGGCCTCCAAACCTCCCTGGACAGCTCTATTTTCATGTTTAAAAATTTTAATGTTTACATTTTTTAAAATAATTTCCTCCTGATTTTATTTGTTTTATTTTTTATAAATTAAGATTTTTCTGGGCTTTTTTGGTTTTTTTTCCCTTTTTTTTTTTTAATTTCTGTAAATGGCTATCTTCATGTTTAGCTGCATTTTGAAACTTGCTCAACCCTTCCTGCTCACACCAAAAACAGGAAACCAAAATAGTTCTGAGAAGTTGAAGTGAGAACCCACGACCCTTCCCACGTGGTTTCAGCAGCTGCACCCTCCTCCCGCAGCCGGGACTTTCCAAATTTTCATCCCCTCCCCCCAAAATTCAGCCCCACCAATTCCTGGGCCGGGATCCAGGATCTGGGATCTGGGATCCGGGATCTGGGATGGGCTGGAGGGAAAGCAGGACAGGGAGTGGGACTGCGATGTGTTTGTGTGAGAGGTTTTCGTCTGGAATGAGGGATTTGTGCTGCCCGGGGCGGATTCCCAGCAGGAATCCCAGCAGGAATCTGGGAATCCCAGTGGGGATCCCAGCAGGAATCTCCGGGAGCAGTGCCGGGGTGCAGAATTCCTTCGGGATGTGGGACAGAGACCTGAGCGCAGGACACTGGGCTCGTTCCCTCTTTCCCTGCTCCCCAAATCCATCCAGATCCCAAAATCACAGACTGGCATCGACTTCCCCATGCCTCTGGACTAGTGGGAATTCTCTTTCCGCTGCTCTGTCTGTGCCATGGTGAATTATTCAGGGATGAAACCAGAGCTGCCTTGGAAGTGCCTGGAGCCTCTGGAATAAAAATTCCCAGTGCATCCCAGCTCCATTCCTGCCTGTGTGGGGTGAGAACCGCCTTGTTAAGGGATAATTTGTGTTTTCCCGGTGTTTTTGTGTCCCTCGGATCAATTAAAAACACAGCCTGTGGTGCTTCTTATGGAATTTGCTCACGTGGCTTTGAATCTTTCCTTGGAATTCCAATCCTTGTCTTGGACTGGGATTTAAACAACTCCAGGGATTGCTCTGAAGGGATTTGGGGCGGTGCTGGAGCTTTCCCCCATCCTTGGATTGGGTTTGGGAGAAGTCTGGTGGCTCCAGGGATGGTCCTGAAGGGAATAGGGAAGTGCTGGAGCTTCCGCCCATCCTTGCCCACACCTCCAACCCTTTCCTTGGAGAAACCACTCCCTGGGGTGACTTTTGCCCAATTTCCCCCAATTTCAGCACCTTTGTGCCCCAACCAGAGCTTCCTGCGAGTGAAAAGGGGAAGGAAGAGGTGGCAGGAGGGGCAGAGGAGGATGGGGCCGAGGGGCTTTGGGGGGCTCTGCCTCGCCCTGCTCTGCTCT
>VZRZ01005096.1:1411-13667 GCA_013398175.1 Climacteris rufus | reverse complement strand
CCCCAAACCCGCAGCTCCATAAACCCCAAACCCACGGCCCCACAGACCCCAAATTCTTGGCCCCATAAACGCCAAATCCTCGGCCCCATAAACCCCAAATTCTTGGCCCCATAAACGCCAAATCCTTGGCCCCACAGACTCCAAATCCTCGGCCCCATTAAACCCAAATTTTTGGTCCCATAGTTTCCAAATTTTTGGTCCTGTAAGCCCCTAAAATTTAGCAACACAGACCCCAAATCCATGGCTCACAAATCCCAAATCCTTGGCTCCATAGACCCCAAATATTTGGCTCCCTATACCCCAAATCCTGAGCCCCATAGAGCACAAATCATTGGCTCTATAGACCCCAAATCCTTGGCTCCATAGATTCCAAACTCTGCCCCATAAATTCCAGATCCTTGGCTCCACAGACCTCAAATCCTTGGCTCCACAACTCCAAAATCTGCCCCATAAAATCCAAATCCTAGGCTCCAGAGACCCCAAATCCTCGTCCCCACAACCCCCAAACTCTTGGCCCCACAGCCCCCAAAACAAAGAAAAAAGAAAAGTCAAAATGGGTTTATTTTATTTTAAAAAAAAAATTGTACAATTTTAGTTCTTCTATGAAAAAAAAACAAAACCAAAAAACCGAACACCACCCAAAAAATTTCCTACCACTGCCGGAATGCTCCGATCCACTGCAAAAACTGGGAAAATCCAAGCTTTTTATATATTAAAAAACATTAATTTTACATTTTACAACTTTCTACACGCATGCACAATGTCTCGCCTCTGTGGGAAAACCAAATCCAACCCCAAGCCCAAAACGCAACCAAAAAAAGAGTTTTTTCTTTTTTCTGAAATTCCCAAGTAGAAAATCCCCCCTCCCAGGCTGTTCCATCCCCCTTTTTTGCAGGAAAAAGCCCCAAAATGGCTCCCAGAGGCAGCAGCACCAATGAAGCCGAAGGAGCTTGGGGTGAAATCCGGGTCCTTCAGCCCCAAAAGGCTGGAAAATTCTGGGAGCAGCAGGAGGGGGTTGAAATTCCCACAAAATGGAGATTTCCTGGGAATTGGCATGGGGATGGATCCCGCAGGGCCCTTCCAGCACCTTCCTTTTGCTACTGGTGCTTACTGGGGGAGCCTCCCTGGCCCCAAACTCCCCCTTTTTAGTGCTTCGGACAAAAGAAACCAAAATCCAACCCCGAAACGCCTCCCTGGAATGAAACCCGGCACTTCCAGGACAATCCCAACCCCACAGTGCTCGGTCACAACCCCCACAGACCCCGGCGTGGCTGGAGGGGGGGTCTGGAGTGAGGGGAAAAATGGGGAAAAGAATTCCAAATGGATCCATGAGGTATTTGCGACCTTAACAAAAAACCAGGAGGAGGCAGAAGAGGTTCCGCGTCCCGATGGGAATTCTGTGGGATCACCATGGGGCCACCTCATCAAGGGACTTTAATTAAGGACCTCGTGGGCCTCTCCCAGGGGCTCCTCAAGATTACGGATCCAGGATTGGATCCCATGAGGGATCTGAAGCTTTCCCACAGCTCCAACAGCACCGGGAAACTTTGTGGAAATTCTGCTGGAATTTGGGACATGGATCAGCTCAGGAGCAGAAAATCTCACTTAAAAACCCCAAACCCAACCTTCTACTTCCCTGAAAAAACAGATTTCTGCTTGTTTTTCCTAAAAAACATCGGCAGACGTGAGGGGGACGCTCCCAAAGCTCGGGATGCCACGGGAAAAAGCATAGCAGCCACGGATCCTGGTGGTGGGAAAATCCTCACCCCTCAAAAAAATTCCCTCAGGATTGAAGCCCAGCCCCAGGGGCCAGGCAGTGGTTTAAGGCCAGAGCCAGGACAGTTGTCCGGGGGAAAACCGGGCAGGAGCAGCCGGTCCGTGGGACCTGGAGCTGCTCCCAGACGCTGGTGAAGAAGGAAGTTGGGAATCCTTGGAATGTAGCCCTTGAGTTACGGCGCTGCTGGGGAGATGCTCCAGAGGACCTGGATTTCGGGAAGGAGGAGGAGGAGAAGGAGGAGGAGAAGGAGGGGAAGGGGCTCAGCCCACCCCGAACAGGGCGAGTGGTCGTGGTCCCGGGAAGGGGATGGAGCTGGGAGCAGCTTCCTGGAGCAGTTCCACAGCCCCGCCGAGCGCCAGCCCAGAGCCAGAGGGACCCAGAGGAGCCAAATCCGGAGCTGTGGAGCCGGAGGGATTCGGGGAAGGCCCCCCCTGGCCAAGCCCTCTCCGCCTCACACCGAAGTCTCCGACTGCAGCCTCATGATGAACTTGTGCGACTTGGGGTCCACGAATTCCTCGGAGAGCTTGAAGAACGGGATCTTCTTGGTGGACACCACCAGGCTGAAGTCCTGGCGCTTCAGCACGAAGACCACGCCGTCCTTGAGGCCGTTGGTAACCGGCTCCTCGCTGACCAGTGTCCACTGCTTGGCCAGCCAGCGGTCCTTGTGGTACTGGATGGTGGGGCCGGCCGTCAGGTACCGCTCTAGGAAGGCCTTGGGAAGGGAAAGGACATAGGAATGTCACCTCTGGATGGCTTGGCCAAGGTTTTTTTGGAGCGTGGAGCTGGAAAAACAGCCCTGAGGTGCTCCCTGGGGGCAGTGCCTGATCCCCACCTGGGCACCCAGACCACATTGCAGCCCTTCCTCGGACACCTCCAGGGATGGCTGCTCCAGACCTCCCAGGGCAGCCCCTCCCTGGGCCTTTTCCCCTTTCCAGGAGGGAATTTTCCCTGATATCCACCCTAAACCTCTCCTGCTGCAGCTTCAGGAGTCTCCACTTGTCCTGTCCCATTCCCTGGGAGCAGATCCCAAATTCCCCCTGGCTGGCCCCAGGAAGAGCCAGAAATTCCCCCTGGAGCCTCCTTTTCTCCAGGCTGGGCCCCCCGGCTCCCTCAGGATTCTCCAGCCCCTTCCCCAATTCCCTGGGAGCACAGCCCGACCCCAGCTCGCTCCAACCCCTCAAACTCCTGGCGGGACAACCCCACACGGGAACAAACCCCCCCCAAGGCTGACGCGGCCGCACCTTGGGCGTCATGTCGTGGGTGATGCAGAATTCCAGGTGCTGCAGGATGCTCTCCATGGTGTGGTAGGGCTGCTGCTTGGTGGTCCTCAGGTACTTCTGCATGGCCCTGGCCATGGAGGCAAAGATGGCCTGCGCCGCCTCCCGCGGGTCCATGATCTCCCGCGGGTTCTTCTGCTCCTCCTCCTGCAGCCTCTTGATGTGCGTGAAGGCTTCCTCCACCGCCACCACCAGCCTGCCAGCACAACCAGGGATTGGGGTGGAAAACCCCTTGGATCTGGGACGGAAAATCCCTTGGATCTGGGATGGAAAACCCTTTGGATTTGGGATGGAAAACCCCTTGGATTTGGTGGGATCTACTCAAATGGATGAGAGATCCCAAATCCCACCCCAAAACAACTTTGTGGGTCTGGATGTGGATGCAGGCTCCTTCCACCTCCACCGGGAGAGCCATGGATGCGGCAACATCAGGAATTGGGATAGAAAATCCTTTGGGATTTGGTGGGAGCCACTCAACAGACAAGAGAACCCAACTTTTCCCCCAAAACCCAACTTCATGGAAGACCCACCCAACAACCACCCTTGGGACGGGCTGGAGCTGAGCTCATCCCTCCAATCCTCACGGGAGACCCGGAATGGTCCCACCACAGGATTCCCGATGAAGGGAATCCATGTTTTTTTCCCAACCTGGCGCGGCGCTTCCGCACCCGGCGCTCGTGCTCGGCCTCCTCATAGTAGAACTCGTTGTGGCTGTTGTCGCGCCGCCGTGCCGCCGCCGCGATCACCGCCCGCGGCTGCCCCGTGGAATTGTTCGTGGAATTCTCTGTGGGATGAAGCCGGAGCGGGGCCGGGGCTGGAGGAGCCGCCCAGAACTCCCCCGAGAGATTCCCGAGGGGAGCGCGAGGATGGGGGTGGGAAAATGGGAGGAGAACGGGAGGAGAAGGGGAGGGGAAGGGGAGGGGAAGGGAAGCAGGGCTCACCCTCGCCGAGGGAATAGACCTTAAAGCCGGACATTTTCTTGGACAGGACGGATTTTGGGAGGTTGAGGAGGGCAGGGTTGTAGACCGGGAAGTCATGGTAGTAATTTTCCAGGATCCACACGGCCGCTCGCTGGATGCTGCGGGGGAAAACCGGGAATGTGGGGCATGGAGAGAGTTGGGAATGTGTGAGGGGAGAGCACAAAGAGGGACAGGGGGAGCAGGGAGGGAGGGACTGGAATAGATTTCCTGGAGGATCTGTGGCTGCCCCATCCTTGGGAGCGTCCAAGGCCAGGCTGGGGCCACCTGGAATAGCGGGAGGTGTCCCTGCCATGGGAGGGGGTTTGGAGCAGGACCCCCTTCCAACCCAAACCACTCCATGATTCCATCAGTTCCCAGAACCACCGAAATTGGAAGGAGCTCCAAGACCAACCTGGGACTTATCCCCACCCGCTCACCCATCCCAAATTCCAGTCCTTCCTCGGGCACCTCCAGGAATGGCCTCTCCAATCCTCCCTGAGCCCCTGCCAAGGCCTTTTCCCCTTTCCAGGAGGGAATTTTCCCTGATATCCACCCTAAGCCTCTCCTGCTGCAGCCCCAGGATTCTCCCCTTGTCCCATTCCCTGGGAGCAGATCCCAAATCCCCCCTGGCTGGCCCCAGGAAGAGCCAGCAATTCCCCTTGGAGCCTCCTTTTCTCCAGGCTGAGCCCGCCCAGCTCCCTCAGGGTTCTCCAGGCTGACCCCGACCACCCTTCCCACCGCAGGACCCCCCCAGGCTGCCGGGCCCTGTCCCCACCTGAGGTGTCCGACGTTGTAGAAGCGGCTGGCGCCGTCGGCCGAGCGCACAGCCTTGAGTGTGAACTGGGGCTGCAGCTGCCGCAGCTCCAGCAGCACCACGGCCAAGTAGTGGACGAAGAGCAGCGCGTCCACCAGGGACACGGCGAACTGCACCACGCCCCGGTAGTTGCGGTCCCGCGAGTCCAGGATGCGGACGCCGTAGAAGAGCCAGTAGGACACGACCAGCAGGAACACCAGCACCATGAGCAGCGCGCGGAAGACAAAGACGCGCGGGAAGAAGGCTTTGGGGCGGCGGAAGAACAAGGCCCAGCTGCCCAGCAGGAGGATGAGGAGTTTGAAGGCCACCGAGATGAAGAGCCCCTCGCAGGGCGTCCCGCAGGGCTCCAGCTCCTCCCGCCACAGCAGCTGCGGGAGGAGGAGGAAGGCCAAGGGGGTGAGGAAGGCCAGGAGCGCCAGGGCCACGCCCAGGGCCACGCCCAGGTGGCGGGAGCAGTCCAGGTGGGCGCTGTCCTCCATGTCCTTGGCGATGCGCGTGAGGTCATCGTGGGAGATGCTGTGCTCCGACGTCCCCGTCACCACCGTCGTGGTCTCGCCCCAGTTGTCGTCCTGGGGAGGGGCAGGGGACATCCCAAGGGGTGGTTCCTGAATTCCTTCAGTCCCAGAGGGTGTTCCCTGCTCCAGACCCCCATCCCACCTCCAGGAGCCCCAAGCCGGGCACATCCCAGGTGTCACCACGGGGAGGGGACAGGGGATGTCCCAAGGGGTGGTTCCCCAATCCCTTCAATCCCAGGGGGTTGTTCCCCACTCCAGACCCCCATCCCACCTCCAGGACCTCCCACCCACCTCCAGGCCGGGAGCGCTTCCCGGAGCCATCACCCCCATGGGGAAGGTGGAACCTCAGCCCGGAGCTGGGGGAATTCAGCGATTCTGCCGGAATTTTTCCCTCTGGGAGAGCCCTGCCGGGGCTCTGTGCCTCGCTCCGGAGCCAGCAGGGGCAGGTTTGGGAATGGGAAGCTCCCAGGCTCCTAGGCAAAGCCCCTGGCTGGCGGGGCCAGAAGGAACATGCCCAGCACACCCCCGCGCTGCCTCCGCCGGGAAGGATGGGAATTGTTGGGAATCGCTCCGGACAAGCCCTTCCCTGCTCCAGAACCCCCTCTCCCAGCCAGAGCGGTGCCCGAGCCACCCGTTCCCAGCTGGATCCCTTCCCAGCAGGATTCCTTCCCACGCCCCTGTCCGTGTGTCCACCCTTCCCCTCATCCTGGTGTACGGCATTCGGACATTCCTGAAATTTGGGTTTTTTTTCCCTTGTCTGAGTTTTCCCCCAAATTTCTGCAAGAAAGCCAGGAAATTCTTCCCTGAGAGGGCGGGGAGGCCCTGGCACGGGTGATTCCATGGATTTGCCATCCCTGGAAGTGTCCCTGGCCAGGTTGGAGCCACCTGGGATAGCGGGCGGTCCCTGCCCATGGAATGGGATCGTTCGTAAAGTCCCTTCCAATCAATTCCAGGATTCCAGGAATTTCATTCCAAATAGGAAACTGAAGCCTGGGGTTTTCCAGAGGGACGGGAAGGGAGGGTTTGGGAGCCCCATTCCCAGGAGAACCCTCGGTGCCGGCCTCTGCCAGCGCCGGCTCTTGGGGAGAGGGAACATGAAAAGCGCCGGAGCCGCCGGCGTGGGCGGATTGGGAGAGGATGAAAGGCCGGGATGGGGCTCAGTGGAGCCTGGAGGAATTCCAGAGCCTGGGATTGGGGGGCGCCAGGGACCCCTCGGAGAGGGCAGCAAGGCTGGGGCAGATCCGGCACGGAGCCTCCTCCTCCTCTCCATCCCGCAGGATCCCACTGGGAGCCAGGCAGGAACGGGGCCAGTCCTTGGGGATTGGATCCTTTGGGATTGGATCCCGGGGGTGTTTTCCAGCCTGGGCAGCTCCTGCTTTTCCTGAGGCGCCACGACAGCCAGGTCGCCTTTCATTTTCCCGGGGCCAGCCCAACCGGCTCGACTGCTCCGCCGGGAAATTCCGCCGGGAAGCTCCCGGGATCCCACCCTTGGGATGCCAACCCCGCTCCCGCCCCCCTTTTCCCTCTCACCCTCTCGTCCCCCCGCATGGATTCATTGTCCAGCAGAGGCTCTCCCGGTGCTTGGATGGTCACGGATTTGTCCCCGCGGGCCCCATCCCGGCTCTTGGAGCGGTGCCGCTCCCGCCGGTCCCTGGAAAGGGGGAAAGGAGGGAAGCAGGGTGGGCGCAGCGGGATGGGGACACCCGGAGGGCACAGGGACACCCAGACCCCTCACCTGTGCTTGCGGGAGCTGCGGGAATGGCCGGATTTGTAGGAATACCCCGAGTACTGCGACTCATTGTCCATGGCGTCGGAGCGCCGGGGCTTGTGCCGCTCCGGGGTGCGGGGTTTGGGTTTTCCCGGGATGGCGGCCAGGGCCTCCTTCAGGGGGGGCTTCTTCAGGCCCAGCGGCACCTTCAGGAAGTCGACGGTGACCTTGAGGGACTCTATCTTGATCCCCGGGGTGGCCTCGCTCAGGAGAAAAGGACTCGCCCGCCTGTGGGGTCACAGGGGTCACTGGTGGCCGCCCAGTATGGCCCAGTATGGCCCAGTGAGGGGCAGGGGTCCCATCCCTTCACCCGCCACCGCTGCCATCCCTGCAGCCCAACCCCGGCTGGGAAACGGGGCCGGGATGTGAGCGGGGAAAGGGAATTCGGGGTCAGCAGGGAAAGGGAATTTGGGGTCAGCAGGGAAAGGGAATTTGGGTCACTTTGGATCATTTCCCCCAAGCTGGGTCTGGGATACTCCTCCCCATCTCTCATTAAGCGCTGTAATTAACCCCTTAATTAATACCCCGATCATTATTTGAACTGCTGGGGTGGGGCCCCAAGAAAAAGGGGAGGAATAATCGGGAGCAGAAGTTCCCGGCCCAGCCGGGCCCTGCCTGGACTCGTTCCTCTCTCGTTATCCCCGATCTGGCTCTCCAGGGATTTCCAGGCATGGGATCCCATGGGATCACAGCCACCACAGGACAGGATCCCATGGGATCACCCCCACCCTAAATCCATCCCCGTGCCCATCCCTGTGTGATCTCAGCTTGGCTGGGCTTGGAAAACTCCGCCTTGCCCAGGATCCCACCCGGCACCCGGATTCTGGGACATCCCTGGAGTCTCCCGGGGTCCCTTCCCAGCTCCCCCTGCTGATTTTGGGGACCCCAAAAATTCCCTGATGGGGATCTGGGGTTGTGACTCCCACGATCCATCCCAGGGGATCCTGGATCCCTTTGGATGATCCTGGCAAATCCTCCCGAGGTTCTGGGGGTCTCTGGGCACCCCAAATCTCCATGGAACCCCCTGGATCCATCCCAAGGGATTCTGGATCCCGTTGGGTGATCCTGCCAAATATTCCCAAGGTTATGGGGGGGTTCTGGACACTCCAGTCCCCAAATTTGGGGGGCCCTGGCTGCGCTTGGGAGCCTTCCCAGCTTCCCAGGTTTCCATGGAAACCCCATTCCCACCAAACCAACCCCCAAAATCCTTTGGCCTCTTTTCCAAGGCCTCGGGAAAGGGGGAGAAGGGGTCAGGAGGCAAAAGGGGTGGGGGGGATTCCTTTGTCCCGAATTCTGGATGCTCCCACATGGATCTCCATGGAAACCGAAGCCTTTCCCCCCCTCCGGCGTTGTCCGGGAGATGGGAATGGGGCCGGGGGATGGGAATGGGGGATGGGAATGGGAGATGGGAATGGGAAATGGGAATGGGGCCCGGAGCTGGGAATGGGAAATGGGAATGGGAAATGGAAATGGGACTGGGAGCTGGGAAGGGGCCCGGAGCCGTCACTGGTTCTCACTCACTGGGGGCTCCCAGTAACCCCAGCAGGAGGAGGATCCCGGGATCCCAGTATTCCCAGTGCCCCCAGTGTCCCCAGTGCCCCCAGTGCCCCCGTCCCAGCTCCACACTCACCGGGCGGCTCCGGCGGCGGCGGATCTGTCCCGGCGCTCACCGAGGCCTTTGGAGCATCCGGAGCCTCCGGAGGCGCCGGCATCGGAGCAGGGCCGGGCATGGGGGGCTCCTCACGGCACGGGGGGGAGCTGGGCAGGGAAGAGACCGGGAATCAGGAGCCTTTCCTGGCAGGAATTCCCTGAATCCCAGAAATCCCCAAATCCCCAGAATTCCCCAAATCCCAGGAATTCCCAAATCCCGGTGCTCACGGATTCTTGGGGAGCGCCTAGGAAAAGTGACGGATGGGAGTGGGACACCCCCCCCAGATATCCCAGGATTTTTGGGGATCACCATCCTGGGTGACCAAATGGAATACATTTGGGATTTTCCAGAAACCCCTGGGTTTTCCGGGTATTCTGGGGCCTCCAGGCACCCAACCATGAATTCAGCAGAAAGAAATTTGGGATCTTCCAGGAATTCCTAGGTTTTCCAGGAATCCCAGGGTCTTCCGGCACTGTCTCACAGATTCCTGGTCTCTAGAGGGGAATTGTCCTCATCCCAGCAGATTTCCAAAGGGAATTTGGAATTCCAGAGGGTCACTGGATCCAGGAGCTCCTCATCTTCTTATTCCAGGTGGGAAAAAGGGATTTTTCTGGGATGCAGAGTGGGCAGAGCCAGTTCCACAGCTCAGCTGGAAAACTGGGAATGGATTCCCGGTCTCCAGGAGCCTTCCTGAGCCCTGGGAGACACCGGGAGCCCGAGCCAGACATGAAGGAGGAGGCGGAAAATTCCCATTTTTAATGGCGGGGGGATCAAAGCTCCCAAACAAAACTCCCCAGGGAAGGAGAGGCTTCGCCATTCCCGACGTTTTCAAGCCCAGACTGGAAGTTTTCTCGGGATGGGGCTGGAGCAGAGCCCGGGATCAAAGCTCCAGGAGCTCGTCCGGGTCTCCTTTGAATCCCGAACCTCCAGCTTCCGTATTCAAATATTCCCCCCAAAATTAAGATGATTAAAAACCAAACAGATCCAAGCGTTCCCAAGCGTTTCCCAACACCTTCGGGGTGAATTCCAAGGGGAAAATCCACTCCTCCCATCCCTGCCGAGGCAGAGCCGGGGTCGTGTCCCTGGGAATGAGTTTTCCTGGAAAAATCCCCTCTTGGAGCAACGGGCAGAGGGAGAATCCGGAGGATGGAGGATTCCTGGCCTGTCCGAGAGGGTTGGGAATGAGGTGGGAGCATCCCAGGGTTGGAGTGCAGGAATTCACGCTCCCCATGCTTCTTTTCCAGGATAATGAAACGCCGGGAATTCTGTTGAGATGCTCGGATGTGGCTCTGGGTGTGAGAATCCCGGGATTATCCAGGTTGGGAAAGAGCTCCAAGGTCATTGAGTCCAAGCTGTGCCCACCTGGACTTCCCCAGGAGGGAATTTTTCCTGATATCCACCCTAAGCCTCTCCTGCTGCAGCTCCAGGAGTCTCCCCTTGTCCTGCCCCATTCCCTGGGAGCAGATCCCAAATCCCCCCTGGCTGCCCCCAGGAAGAGACAGAAATTCCTCCTGGAGCCTCCTTTTCTCCAGGCTGGGCCCTCCCAGCTCCCTCAGGATTCTCCAGACTTCCTGGTTTTCCCTCCTGGAGAGGGGAAAAGGCCTCGGCAGGGGCTGCCCAGGGAGGTTTGGAGTCAATCCCTGGAGGTGTCCGAGGAAATCCGGGATGTGGGATGGGCACAGGGTGGGGGTCAGGCACAGGTTGGATTTGAGGGTCTGGGAGGGCTTTTCCAGCCTCAGGAATTCTGTGGATGAAGGAAAAACCCCCAGGCTGGAAGCCCTGGGGTTGGAGCAGATCCCGCCCTCCATCCAAGAGCTCCTCAAGGAATTGGGGAGAAGACTCCAAGGGAAAATTCCCTCTGTCCCTCCTCATTCACCCCTCCAGCAGCACAAATCCCAATTTTCCCTGCTTTCTCTCCAATTTTTCTTCCTTTCTCTCCAATTTTCCTCCCTTTCTCCCTGATTTTCCTCCCTTTCTCCCATCCCTTGGGAGCTGAGCCTTGGAAAAGCCACCACTGGGAGAAACCCATGGAATTCCAGCCCCTGGATCCTTTGGAGCAAAGGAGGAATAGGGATTTGTGTGGCCAAATGCTCCGGGATCCTCCAGGGAGGGATCCGGCTCCCAGGAATCCAAGGGATCCCATGCCGAGAGATCCTGGCAGCCCCACATCCCAGCTCCCAGCTCCATCCGGCTGTTCCCAAGGTTTGATTCCTGGAAGAGGGGTTCAGTCCCACTCCACATCCCTGAATCCCTCCCTTTGCCTCGTCCCAAGGTTTTTGGGAATGCCCAGGATTCCCTGGAGAGATCAGCAGCAGCTGCTCCCCAAATCCCGTCTCCCTGAGCCCCATTCAGGTGGGAATGCAGGCTGGGATGACGAGACAACCCCACGGACACCCCAGGGATGCACAGGGAGTTATCCCAGGCTGCTCTCCAGGGATGCTCGGGGTGATGATCCCGGAAATCCCTGTCCTCGCTTGGAATCCCGGCGTGTTCTCTGAGGGAAACCCCAAAAGGGCCCATTCCCACCCCAAAAAGGCTCCAAGGATGGAGCTTTGAGCTCCATGGAAACTCCAGGTGCCGGATCCTTCCCCTCCTCAATCCCGCGGCGTTATCCGTGTCCTGGATCCCGGGAAAGCAGGGGCGGGATCCATCCGGGATCGGGGGCTGTTCCCGTCCACGTCCGGAGCTCTTGGGGGGCACCAGGGCCGAGATTCCTTGGATTTGGGGTGGTGCTGACCGGGATTCCCAGCTGGCATCCGCCCCCGGGCTCCTCCCGGGCCCCTTCCCGAGCATCCCGGCGGGACAATAAATCCATAAAACCTCGGCCCCAGCCTTTGGAAAACGGATCCCAAACTCCCAAACCAAGGGGGAGCCGGGAGCCGGGGCCGCTCCGGCCCCCTTCGGCCCCATTGTCTGCGAGCCGAGGAAAACAAGGAACACATTGGATCATTCCAGAGGCTCCCAGCCCCAAACCCTCGGGAACGGGGAAGGGCACGGTGACCCCGACCCCAAAGCCGCCGCCCCCCGCACGGAGCCCTCGCGACGCCGCCTGGTCATTAACGTTAATTAAATCACCGCGCTCATCCCGAGCTCCCCCCGGCCGGCACAAAGCCCCTGGAAATCCCGGGAGAATCCCAGGGATCCCATCTGAGCCCCGCTCGGAGCCAGCCCCATCCCAGAATCGCCGGGATTGAGCAAGAGGAGGAGATTGAACCCCGATTCTCCTTTTTCTGTTGTTTTTTCACCTCCGCCCGGTGATCCCAGCGAGGCCCGGGGGGTAAAGGCTCCCGACGCCCTTTCCCAAGGAAAAAGAATCCCAGACGGAGCGCCGGGAACTCCCCGCCGGCCCGGGGCGCCGCGCCAGGACGGGACCGAGAGAAACCGGATCCCGATCCGGCCGGGGCTGTCCCGGGAGCGGCTGCGGGAGCCCGGGGGGCACCGGGCGGACCCCGCCCCGCGGGACCCCCGCCCCCGGCAGCCCCGGGGCCGCGCAGG
>VZRZ01005095.1:684345-778688 GCA_013398175.1 Climacteris rufus | reverse complement strand
CGCACGAAGGAGCTGCAGTGCCGCGCTGAGGCCGAGAGGCGGCAGCAGCGCAGCGCGGGCGGCCGGGGACCCCGAGCTGGGACTGCGAGCCGGGGTTTGGGGTCCGGGGAAGGCCCGAGCCGGGGTTTGGTGTCCGGGGAAGGCCCGAGCCGGGGTTTGGGGTCCGGGGAAGCCCCGAGCCGGGGTTCGGGCAGTGTGTGCCGACAGGTGGGAGTGTTGGAGCAGAGCTGGATGAGCCTGGGCGCCGGTCGAAGGTTTGAGTTACAGCTTAAAGCTCCGAGGGCCTTTGTGCAGGGGTTTGTTTACGTTCTCCTGACTGCTCATGCCTTGGGATGATGCTTGCAAAGGTCTGCAGATGGTTTTAAACTGAAAGAGAATAGGTTTAGATTAGGTATTAGGAAGAAATTCTTTACTGTGAGGATGGTTGAGGCACTGGCACAGATTGTCCAGTAAAGCTGTGCCTGTTCAAGGCCAAGATCCAGCTCCATTCCAAACCTTTCTAGAATTTTCATTGCAGTCTGTTGATACAGGCAAAATTACCTTGCACTGCTGTGAAAACTTAAATTCTCTTAAAGCCACTTTAAATTGAAGTTAAGGGGAAACAATGTTTATTCAACAAAAAGCTTTAATCTTTCTTCTAGCTATCTGTCTTCCCATTTCCCCAGTTACAGTTCCTGGGTGAGCACTAATTGAACCTTACGGAAGTTGGTCTCTCAGCTTTATAATTTGGACAGTTCTCCCACTTCCTCTTCTGTAGCCTTGGTCACTTGACAACCATCTACCTTGGATAATAATTTGGTGCCTTGTAGCTTTTAAAGGATAGTACCTCATCACACACAAATACATGTGTATGTATCATACTCTGTGTTACATATACAGACTTCAGTACATGTTAGTGAGATACTCTCCTAATCACCAGAAGAAATTTGGTTTCTCTTGTTTGGAGATAGAGGCAACTTTCCATCAGATCTATTTGATTTTATGACTTTAGTTTCATTATGTCTTCATTACAGAGTCTTCAACTCCAGCCATGACAATCTAAAAATTAAGCGTGGTATCATTCTGGTTTAACAGATGCAGGTACGATCACAAACAGAATCATCCAAAGGAAAGCCAAGTGAGATACAAGTAACAATAATGGCAGGGTCCAAGTGGGAGACAGAAATAATGAACAATTATCCTCAGTAGTTATCAGAGTTAAGCAGTTTGGAACACTAGTAGGAGATTCTGGTGATATGGGGTTCTGCTAAACATGTTCATGGATCTTATCTTTTAATATTTGCTGCATCCCTATAACAAACAGATAAGCTTTACAGCTTTACATTTCATTTTAACTGAGATGCTGTTACATTTATGTCCTTTTTTTTTTTCTTTAGCATGGTGTGTTTTTTTCCTCTTTTGTTTTGTTTCTCTTAACAGAAAGGTCCTAATACATCACTCACCATCATGCACTACAGGCTTAAAATTTTGGAAACATTAAATACAGCCCCTTTGGTTATTAGACACGTAGGATCATCATCTTACCCTCACCTGCAACATATTCCATAAAATATTTGCTTTATTCTGGTTCAGCATTATTCTACTATTTGATATTCTCTCTCAAACCCTCATATAAACAAGCTCAACCCCTGGCACTTCCAGTCTTTGACTGCCTAAAATATGGATGACATTTAATGAGCTTCCAGGAACTGTAGGCCATTATTAAACCAAAACCAGATCCGTAGCTGAAAGAACAGCATAGACCCTCTCAAGCAAAGCTACTGGTACCGAAATTTAGAAATACCTCTTACTCCTGTATAGCACTGTTGTTACTGTTGAGTAACACTCAATGGAGCAATAGTATACAAAAGAGCACTGATATATTTGCAGTCATTCCAGAGGGTTCATCTCGCTGTCCTCCTTCCAAAAGTAGCATTGAGTTTGGTGACTAAAAAACTACCAAGAAAAGCCCCAGTACCCTTCATGCTTTAACAAGAGGTGTGAGCTAGTTCACACTGATGGCCTTCCATTGGGAATGAGTGCTGTTCTGCCAGAATGACCAGCACAGAAGTCCCTCCAAGTGTAATTTCATTGTGAGAGGTATAGTCCTTAGCCCAGGATCCTCTCTATAGCTTGTCACCTGTATGAGTCATTCTTTTGTCTAGGAAAAAAACTTAACAGACTTTTCACAGAACAAGAGACAAAAGGACAGGCGGTCAATCAACAACATTGCTCAATGACTCGCAGACCTGGGTCTCTGAAGGGTACAAAAGGCAATTCCAAAGTGAGCACGTGGTTACCCAGCAAAAAAGAACCCAGGAAACCTGATGACTCCAAAACTGGCATCCTTTGTCCTCAGCTGAACCACAGGTAAACCTGGCTGGACTAGCCAGACATACACATCTCAGTCATTGTTAAAATATGGGTATAGAAAACAAATATGAAAGACTGAGTGAAATTCGTAGGAGAATAAATGTGACTGAAATCAGTTTTGTTTAAAATAAAATCGTCTTCCCCTTCTATACAGTCTCACCTTTATCTTTGCTATGTTCATTTTACATCAGTAGCTGCTCAAAACTGATTGTTTAAAAATTTCAAGAAAACAGAATAGTGTGTGCTTACAGAAAAATGTCAAAGGAGACAGAGCTATTTAGGGAAGTGAGGACACGGCAAGCTTGAAATGGCTTGTCGTTTTGAGGCAATACTTGTTTCCCCTTTTGCCCGGAGGAAAGGATTTGGCACACTTACAATTTCTGCTGTTACACTAATAACTTATTTCACAGTTCACAAAGAAGAAATAACTGTTAAAACAAGTTGGTTTCTCAAAACTAGCCCTGAGTATGAAATTACAGGAAATGTCTAAACAATTGTATACAGTGACACATGCACTGCTGTACTAATATGAGCAACCTCAACAGAGAGAGCCAGGAAAATGAGTATCTCTGTTTACTGAATAGGTGAGGCTTAGAAACCCAATTTCAAATACAGAACATAAATTGCAGGGCTTACATCCCCACAGATTTCCTGGCTTCTCAGAAAGTATTTTACATTGAATGGAAGAAAAAAACAGAGAATAATTTCCAATAGTCAATGTTATTATTGTTATTACCAACAGCAGTAGTTTTTAAATGGTAAGGTATTTGGTATCCGTGACCTGTTCTTTCCCTGTGTAGCCAAGTGGGTCATGCCAATGGTTATACTGCTAACTACAAAGGATAAACTTCTGCAGTATAATTTATCAAGTTATTTGCTAAAAAATTTCCAAAGGGAAACATTGTTTTAGCACAAAAGTTCTGACAGTAGTGTAATGGGATGGGATTTAGACATATTATTTACAGCACCAAATCATGGCACCTATCTTGCCAGTTTGCCCAGCTGTAAAATATGAATTTTACTCCCTACAGACACTAGGTTTAAGGGAAGAAAAAAAGTTTAAAAAAAAGTGTTCTAGGTAAGCTTATAGTGTAATGGGTGTTCTTGCCATGAAATTAATAAGTTTTCAGGGACATGAAAAGGACAGTATCAAAGCCATAACATGTAACCTACTTATGGCCCTTCCCCTCTTTCACAAGTTAAAAGTGGCTTCAGACTTTCAAAAGTAAATCCAGTCCAAAACAGTAAGTTTCTGCTGTTGAATCTGTCTCATGGTTATAATGACAGCTTCCACCATTCTCTTACAAGGGGAAGCACCTTCTTGTTAGAGAAATTCAATTTGCCTGAAAGAAGCAAACAAGGCAGTGAGACTCACTTAACTCTCTAAAATGAAAATGTAGGCTGATCTATTGCCTTGGAAAGAATCCTCAGGAAGTGCCTTTGTTTGATTGTCATGTTTATGATCTCTCCCCAAATATTTTTCACTCTTACTCCAGACTCATAGATTGAGCCTAGTGTGGGACCTCAATGGATTATGCTCTATTTTAGCCATGCATAGTCATGCATTCCAGGCTGACCAAATGCGTTCTTCCTGGAGGAACTCGAAGCAAGCACAAGATGGCCTCATAGCTAAGTAAGATGCCAGGTCACTGGTGGCCAGAAATGTCTTAGTCTGATTTGAAATTGAGCAAAGTTGTGTGGCTGTGAGTAAAGATGAGCTACAGAGGCAGCTCTGGTGTACAGTGCTGTGTTCTGCAGAACAGGTTTGTGTAGTTCAGGTTAATGCTATGCCAGTGACTGGGGGCAAAACCTTCCCCAAACCATGATACAGTCTGTAGCCCAGTATATTGTGGGTAGGACCTGTTTCTTGGCATTCACATATTCCAATGAATTCTCTTTCAGAATCAGCATCAGGCACAATTATCCACTTTTAACACACAATGAACTCCTAACTACCTATTTACAGTCCTTCTAAACCTGTAAGCACCGGTCTGATTGCCTCTGCTGCAAGAAAACAGATTAAGGAAAGGGATGGAGATGCACGACAGAGCTGTGGGAAGTGCCCAGGAGAAAAGGGACCACTGGTGTGACAGGGGTGTGGATGGCAATCACTGTTTCTGGGAGGGGTATTCCCTATCCCTCAGCACCCCTGACGGCAGGGTGTATCCTGCTTGGCAGCAGGAACAACTCTCGGGACTTTCCAACGCTCTGACGCAAAAAAAAACCCTGATGGCATCTTGCTGACTCCCCAGCAGCCTCTGGCCTTGGCAGTTTCCTGCTTTGCCGACTGTTAGAGTCTCACCAGTCCACTGCCAAGGGAGCTGGAGAATTGTGGAACGTTTCCTAAAACATTCTAGTTATGCACATCCACAGTATGTGGATATGATTTCCTGCACAGTGTTATATGATTTCCTTCTAAAAGAAGAGAATGCCTAGCTCTGAGTCAAAGGCTACGGTGGACAGAGATGCAAGCACTTGGTCCCAGGTGAAGTCCTGCTTAAAGTTCTCAGCATGGATTTGGGGTTGCCAAAATTCCACAGATACTCTATCAGTGCTGTTGCTGTTGCTGTGTCCAAGGTCACACAGCAAACAAGATTTGAAGGATGAAACAGTCACTTATTACACCAGCAGATGCAACTGGAAAACATAGAAAAGATATGGGCATGGTGATTTCTTACACAAGGTCTTGCTAACTATTTTAGGGAGCATCTTGAATTTCAGTGATGTTATTGAAATACAGTATTTCTATATATGCTGATTCTGTACTTTTTTACTCACTATCCCCTCCTTTTTCTTCCTTGAGTCCTTGGTCCTTAATTCTCTTAAAGCTTCCATTTATTTTGTTTCAGATCCTTTTACTCTCTCTCATATTCATATCCCTCCCAACCATCCCCAGTCTAGGGATTCCCCCAATACTCCTTCTGATGACATTTCCTCAAACCTCATTCTTCTCTTCCTCAGTTTTATTCTTCTTGCACTCTAATAAATACCAAACTGTTATTCTGGTCCAGTTTTCTCCATCTTTGACTCACCCCTAGTTTCCTTCATTGTTTTCTTTTTCTCCTCTTGTAGGGGAATATTTCTTCCATGAATAAGGTATCAGAATGCATGGTTTTCTTCTTCCCTATAGCCTAACTTTCCGTCTTTAATTTCTCTATTTCTCCTTTATCTCCAATGTATCAATTTTTCATTTTCCTCTCCACTTCCTGCTCTGCTCCCTCCCAACTCCTGATCTCTTTAATTCTGCTTCTTAGTCTTTCACAATTGTTTGGCTTCTCTCTAATAACAATATTTTCTTCCATCTCAAACAATTGTTTCCGTTGCCTTTCCAACTATTGCAGCATTTTCCTTGTGGCTACCAGCTCCCTGAGCACGCTGTTTACAAATCCCATGCCAGTGCATTTGATACACTCCAATCCTCTCCTTTAAAATTATGGATTTCACACATCAGCTTGTGTAGCCTCTCTTCACATAATTTCCAATACACTCATTTTTATCCATGCACACAGCTAAACATCTTGTCCAGGCTTGTTATTTTTTATCTTATTATGACACCATTCATCTGTATGGACAAACACAGTCTGATGAACAAACACAGGCTTGTGGGCTGAGCTGAGCAAATGCTGAACTAACAAACAAACAAAAATGACATTAATAAAAAGTAAATCAGGAAATACTAAAAGTAATTGTCACCAGTTCACTAATAGTGTAGTTTCCCTGCAGCATATCATGTTGTATTTTTTCCTTTCTATCACAAAAGCATACAGAAGAAACTGAATGATTTTCAGACATGCACAACCTGTTCAAACTATGGGATCAGCATAAAAAGAGACTGAAAAGTTTGATATAATGTAATTTGGAGCATTATAATATCATAAGACGTGATATTACAGAGAAATACAAAACACTGAACAATGAAGTGAAGCAAAGCCTTGGGTACCTTTTAATCCTGACAATGTAAGAACCAGTGGATCTTAAATGAAGAAAGGGAATGTTTAGAACATTATTTACATAACTCATAATTAGCATGTGAAATATATTGCTCTAAGGTATGAAAAACCAATGAACTTTGATGGATTCTAAAAACAAGGTGGCTTTTCTCTGTATCAAAAAAAAGAAAAAGTGGCTATTTTCAAGTCACTTCTGTAAATTCTCTCTTTCAGGGAACAAGGGACAGACTTTTCCTTCACAAGAGGATCAAGAAAGATTGCTGTGAGACTTCCAGGTGATGGTTGTGGACTGGCTTATACTGGCAGAAAGAGGAATCTCATCAGGGGCAATACTGGGCAGACATGGTGCTAACCTCCCGCTTTCTATGTAAAACATTTTATCATTCCTTTGAAATGAGCAGTTCTTAAGATGAATGTCACACACAAGAAGTCTGGAGGCTCATGTGTCACATTAGTTAGGAACCTGGTAACCTTTCACCACAGGACACAATGTGAAGTGTATTTACTGCGGGCAAGTCAGTCACAGCAACAGAGCAAAAACAAGGCAAATGAGACTGAATCTGCAGTGGATGCAGAATGCTTCATTTCCCTGCTGAGGTGCCCTCTACACCATGCAGCTCAGCATCAGGTGCCAACAATAAGCAACCAGGGAAGAAGTGTCACTGTCACAGCTTTGACATCAAAATAAATGCCCCAAGGAGAGCTCAACTACATGCATATATTATCCCTGACAAATGTGCATTCAGGTTATTCTTAATCTCCATGGAAAAAGAAAAAATTAACATTTTTACAACCTATCCAGACGGTCTAGCTAAACACTTTTCTTCACTGCCAACATTTTTGTGTTTCACTTCATTGTCTTCAATCAAAAATTAGAGTTTTTAAGACCATGAGTCCTCAGTTGGCCTCCTTTTTCCATAACCACTTTTCATATTTTAAAAATATCATCATATCTCTGCAGTTGCCTCTGTTTTAGACTGATCCAGCTTGAACCTTCTGTTTTTTTAAGCTCTCCACTCTCTGTATTGTTAACATTATCCAGCTGAGGTTAGCCCTAGGCTATCATAATGCTTCAGCTGAACAACACTAACAACAGAAAAGAGCATATTTAAAATGTCAAAGCTCCAAGGCAGCTTTTAATGGCACTTCAGCCTCTATGCCCTTCCAATTGGATGGTGAGCCATTGAAGCAATGCAGCATTTGTTTTTTTAACAAGTTATGCAGTTAACTAAAGAAATCTTGTGTAATCAGTGTTTCCAAAGTGTACTTATGAAAATACCCTGTGGGATCTTGTTGCAAATCCAAGTCAGCATGTGGTGATAGATGACACTTCTTACTTCTCCTCTGATGGGCTCAGCTGACTTCTTGGCACCTCTGTGCTGGCTGTTAATCATCTAGATGCTAAGAAGTTCTTCTCTTTCAATGTTCTCCAGGAATTTGCATCAAAGTAGTTGATGTCAACTGTAATTTCTCAGCTCTTTCTCATACCTCTCTCCCCCTTTTGTACATAGATACTTTGCTTGCCCATTTCTGATCTTATGAAATTTCCGTCCTTCAAGTTCTCCAAGGTAAGCACTAACATTCCTGAGATTGCTTCAGTCTCTTCTCGTCATTGTAGATAAGCAAGATGAAGTAATAATAAAGAGACAAAATATCTTATTCAAGTCTGTGGAAATGTAAGGAAATAGAAGTTCCTGCATATGGAGAGTGGAAGAGAGAAAGAAAGATCCATGATTAATTTGCTAGGACTGATATGAAAAATGAAGAATTAGCCAGAAAAAAAAGAAATATTATGAGGCCATTCTGACAAATTCATTTTTTTTGTATCTATAAAATTTCTTATATGTGCCACTGAAGATATTTTGACATTTATTGTTCTCTCTCTATAGTCAGAAACTAGATGAGTAACCACCACTGAAGCACAAATTGTAGTCGTAATTTGTACTTGCCCCAAAATGAGTGTTTTATTTTATGGGGATGAAGTTTCTCTCTGTGCAGGGAGAGTTACAGCTCGAGATTCACTCATCAAAGCTACTCAGTCCTCAGTGGTTTGCCAAGTTACTACTAGCTTACATTACATTTACAGCATTCATACCATTAGTATAATTCACAGAGACTCAAAGGAGGGGCTGACACAAAAGCATTACTGTGGTGATCCCCAAAAAAGGACCAATGAGGCAAGTGAAAACTTCTGGGTTTTTTTTCCAGACTTATGAATACACTCATAGGGAGGGGACCATATGAATTTGATTATGAATGTATACTTTTATTGCATGAATACTCAACTTTGGATCATACTGGATACTGGGAAGAGATATTAATTTATACTGACTCAAAAAACATCCCTTCCCGAGTGATGCATCACTGTATGTGAAATTCTGGATTCCAGGTACGCAATTAAATGCTCTGCTTTTCTAAGCATCTCATCAACCTTCTGGATAAATGGCCTGAATTGCATAAGTGCAATGTCTTAAAACCCATGAGCTAATATAGGGTTACTAGGAAGTTTACATGACCACTGGTATGACTTACCTGCCTCACTCACCTAATGTGAATTATAATTGGTTTGAACATAAGGAGAGGCCTAAAGTTTTCCCTATAAATGCTGCAACACAGCCAGAGTTGGAAGTCTTATCATATAGGTCTACAGTTGCTCACAGCAATACAAAGTCCAAGGCACACAGGAGCAAAGAAGCATGGCTGGTAAGTTAAAAAAAAAAAAAGTCTCTTTGTTCATATGAAATGGGAAAGTGAATGATGTACCATGTGTTAGTTTTCTCTGTGGGGTTTTTTTGTAAAGGGCTCTGAATCGTTGAAATACAAATCATTTTGAGAATTATGCATATGTTGTTTCAGCATTTTTATTTTCTGAATTTTCCAAAAGACACAAACAAGCAAAAGAAGAGAATGCATCCATTACTATACTGGAGTTAAATATTAAAAATATTATAAAATTGCAAATAGAGCAGAAGAAGTTATTGCAAACTGCAAACTTTATTTTAGCATAAAACGTTATGAATTAAAGAGTCAGTCAGGTATGAATGAATCTTGTGTGAATAGGAGTACTTATGCAAAGGATACAGTATGGGCTAAATTTCTTGCTGCAGATCCTGAGTCAGTAATGCCATTTTAATTATTTGTTAAAATTAGTGTGAAAGGCAAAGGCAGTTTAAAATACAAAGCAAGCCGAAGTCCAACAGTGTAGTCTTAGGAAGGAAGATATTAAATCAATACCTTTTATTAAGATTTGCTGTGTACTCACTTAGGCCTGACTTGCTGGCACTTGTGTAAAAATGTATGGAAACATAGGACAGTGTGAGTTAGAAGGGGCATTTAAAGGCCGTCTGCTCCAGCTCCCCTGCAGTGAGCAGGGACATCTGCAACTACATCAGATTGCTCAGAGCCACATCCAAGCTGACCTTGCATTTTTCCAGGAATGGGGCATTTATCACCTCTCTGGGTAATGTGTGGCAGTGCCTCACCACCCTCTGTGTAAAAAGCTTCTTTCTTTTATCTGATTTAAATTGACTGCCTTCAGTTTAAAACTGTTACCCCATGTCCTATTGCAACAGGCCCTGCTAAAAGTTTGTTCCCAACTTTCTCATAGGTTCCCTTCATAAATACATAATGTGTTCTGAGTTTAAGATGATGCTACTTTACCTATTCTAGGCACAGAGCACATGCTGTGCTGGCTTCATGTGACTTAGGCTTGAAAAGCTCAGGAAATTAATAAAAAAAACCATGCACAGAGCAGGGGCCCAAGTGCAGAAATGACATGCACTGTTTTTCCTCACACAGTTTATGAGAGGCACAGTTACCCCATTCTCACAGAATTCCCCAGCTACCCCATTCTCCTAGAACACAAATGTTTGTCCATACATCTAGTATTTGAAATAATTCCTGTTATTGTCCTGACCTTGTGCCAGCATCCCTCCACAGCATCTGCTTTTTGCCTGGCCTGATGGTGCTTAGTTAATGACTATCTCAGTGCAGCTGCTAAGTGTGATACCATCTATATATTTGCCTGTTTAAGAGCAGAACTTAGCTTAGGAGGGAATTGGGTCTGTATGATCAGCATAGGGCTATTGATTCCTTCATAATTCTCCTCCTCTGGGCAGAGTTCAAATAAGTGGTAAAACACAATTTGGTAGGTGAATCTGAAATACTGGACTGAGTAGGAAAATCCTTCTTTTTAACAGAAGAACTATGCAGTAAGGTGGACAGTTAAAACCTTCATCTACAGCAATTGGGGAAAAAACCCTGCACAAACCAATAGTTTCTGAATTGTAACACTTCCTTTTAAGCAATGATTTGCCAATAATTTAGACAGAACATTTTAGCAGAGTGATCTCTCAAAGCTTCCTCTTGAAATTTCAGACAGCAGTCTGTCCTTCTCAACGACAATTTTCTTACTCTCATGAAATGTGAGAAGCAACAGCAGCATTTAACGAACAAACTGGTATTTGCTGATCATGACCAGCACCTGCTTATGAAATACTCAGGGTCCAAGAAATACCCAAGCCCAAGTTCAGTTGGAGATGTCTAAAGTGCACACAGATGCTCCTCATGGTGCTATACAGAATTTTGTATGTAAAAAACTGTGAGGGTTTGTGTGCAGGTGTGTGTGCACAGAGCTGTTTTCACTCCTCTTCCTCTCTCCCTACTCCTCCCACCCCCTGACACACATCCTGCAGACAGATACACCTGTTTTTCCAGAATTTTTTAATGGATTTGTGGGTCAATCTCTAATGCCCTGTTTAAAACAAAACAAAACAAAACAAAAAACAATACAGAAGATTTTATATAAAGAGAAGGGAAAAGCACCTAAAAGGCTTGTAAAAATTTGATTGCCTGATTTTAAACGTATTTTGATAGTCTGTAGCACCACTATTGCTACTAAGGATTTAACACTTTGTTTCACAGTCTCACACTGCAAATAATTATCTCAGCTTCTTTCTGTCACTTTTAAGCTTCAGTGTCATTACAATTAAGGCATGAGCTACACCTGCAAGCATCCTGTTTGTGCATTAGCATGGGAGCGTCTGCCCGCAGAATGGGACAAGACGCTGGATTCTCAGAGAAATGAGCAGAGCAGGGTAGTGATGGGAGCCTGCACAGGGGTATTCTTTGATGATGAGTGTGCAGCAGCAGCTGGAAGTTAAAACTTCCAAATAATGTCTTTATGCCATTCCAATGGAAGACGTGCATAAGTGGGAGAGGTAGGAAAATACATTTAAACATAATAGGCTATAAATAATAGATGATGTGTGACAATATGGGAGCCCAGCATACCTTCATCTCAGTCTGTGCACTGCCAGTTTGGCTTATTCCTGTGTCCTGGTCCCATGGTAGTTTTTGAAGTTCGCATATTAGTGCATGTCACTACTGTGTCACTGTCCATCTCCCGTCTGGAATGAGTCATCTCCACTGGAATGAGCCAAGATCTGAGCCCAGCTAACAGGGTACCCTTCTTACACAGACAGTATGGAAGGTGACTGTGCCAAGTTCTGCTGCCTTCAAAATCAGGCTATTGGAGAATTTCAGGAGCAATCAGGAACTTCAGGAAGGCTTCAGGCTGCAGCAGGCTGCAAGCTTCCATTCAAAATGCCCCTGCTATTTAAGACATGCGAATGGTAGACAGAAAGTAAGAAGCATGTCTTGGACAATATATAAGGCTCAGAAGCGATCTCAGACAAATACCTTTCCATGTGGACCTGACCACTCTACATCAGGTGGTTCTAGTCCTGAAGAGTGCTGATGTGAGTCAGTCCACAGCATCGTTCCAGGGAGCCAGATCTCTTCCTAGTGTGGGTCACAAATACAGCACAGCTGTACAAAACCATTTGAATTCTTGTATCTAGGATAGCAGGAGTGGGGGTTGCTGATGAAATTTATTTCTTAATTGTTCAAAAAGGGGATGCAACAAGAGACAGAATAGCCCAAACTTCTCAGGTTACTGAATCACAGAATCACAGAATCATTTAGGTTGAGAAAGACCTGTAAGATCAGCGAGTCCACTGAGGCCTTCCCAGTGAGTCATGGCCATGTGGTTGCAGCGTGATCCTTCAGGGATATGTTGAGGAAGAGCTGTGCTCAGAAAGAATATAGGAGCTGATAGACTATTATAGGTAGGAATTTTCCCTCCAGAACAAAAGCACCATTAATTATAGGTGACACTTCATAGAATTCAAGTATCACTGAGGATTCATACAGAGTTGGTGTGAAATAAAAAAATGCAAAGGAGATAAAGGAATACTGAGGGGAATTTTTCTGTTACTAAATATGTCTGCTGTTCAGTGCTGAAACTCTTAGTCCTATATATTCTTTTCTTTTACAGTTACTGTGGGGAGGGAAGAAATCTGGGTATGACTGGAAAAAGATGTTATGAATTATACGAGTACACCAGTTTGCAAAAGATGATTCTATACATTATTCTGGGTACACGAAACAACATACTCAGGTGACTTACAGCTTCAATTTTCTGAGGTCCGGAAGAGTCTTCTTTTGCTATCCACAGAGTTTCAAGCACCTACCTGTGCAATCCTTAATTTACAGACACCATTCAAACTCTGCAAACACTTCCTGGCGTCCAGGAAGCTGCCTGGGTCAGATGCATTCTGCTTGACTAGTGTTCTGACTAGTGTTAATATTTCTCATTAATTTAACCCTCATTCTCAACCTTTGCCCAAATCTTTAATCCAAAGGTCTGGTATGTATCATTCATCTGTTTTACAAACAAAGCACACCAGAGGCCTGGAAGGCAACTTAGCCAGAGCTGGGAATAAACACCAGAAGCTGACACAACAGCCACAACTTGTTCTTCCTGACATACTGTCTGCCAGCATAAAAGGACTCTTGGTTTTTTCCTTTCAATAGTAACTAACCTTCCTATCAAAGAAAAACAGTTTGCTCAGTATCCAAGGATATTCTGAAAAGTGTTTGTGTGACATTTAACAGTATTTAAAAGTATGGGTAGGAGTGTATCTTAAATCAAAATTCTAAGACATTTAATATTTCATAATAAGCCTTATCACTTTAAAATCACAATTGGGCTTTGCAAGTGGTAAAACCATGATCCCTCTTGAGATTAAATACAATTAATGAACAGAGATTCAAAGCAGCAGTCTGAGTTACGGCCAGTTAAAATCTGTTTCTTCTAACAGTACCTTTTCATAAAAACATTAATAAAACATGTCTGTTTATGAAATGGGTTGAGCAAGTTCCAATTCTAGATTTTCCAAATATGATCCAAACCTGAAAACAGAACAATTTGGGCTGCTGAATACTGAGCCCAGCCAGCAAAAATGATGGATTTGGGAAGGTGTATAGCTGTGCCCAGTCCAGCATGGTGGGTGTCACTGAGAGGCATCTGGAAGGTGTGCATGGAGTTCATCAGATTTTCTGGTAGTTTCATAAAAGTATCAGAATTCATCTCCCTCTTTCTTAACAGAAAGTGGAGCCACCTGCAAAGCATAAGCAAAATTCACTCTCCTTGAAATTGAGTGGAAGATTTTTCTGCATATCTTGACAAACTGGATCTTTAAATTTGTCCCTGATTCGACCTGGGGTAGAGACAACAGCTTGGTCATTGTTTTGCAATTACTACAATGCAGGAAAAAAAACCAAGCAGCTCCAGAACAACAGATTCAGGGAATTAATTTAAAGAAAAAGTCCCTGTAAATGTTGCTCAGGAAGTATTTCAAACTAAAAACAGTGTTTTGCAAGAAGGAGTTATGCTATTCCTATAACTTTATCATTATAACAGAAAGAAAAGTAGCTAAATGCTGAAGTTCTTCTAACTTTAAATACATTAAGAAACTCTTAACAAGTGGTTGGACTGTTAGGAATAAATATTGTCCAAGCATCAGATGTTAAGTTGCAAGGAAACAACTTGAGGACTGAGAGAAGAAAAAATGAATGAAAAGTGAATCCTCAACCCCAATGGTCAGATCAAGGCTGGGGGCAAAGGCAGCTACTCAAACTCCACCCCCAGAGGAAATATTGCAAACAGACTTTAAAGAAGTGAAAGGCACCAGCCATTCCTTGAGCCAGCAGAAGTAGACGAGACCATTCAGAGGAAGCTTCAGAAGCTGCACATAGAGGACATATTGATCAGATATGGGCCAAGGTGAGCAAGGGGGAAGCCCCTTCTGTGGTGCTGTTTATTTTCTTACATCCATATATTATGTTCACCTCTGTAATGGACACTGAGAGATCGCTACTTCTCTAAGGAGTTTTGATCCAAGAAAAAAGAAAGAGAATTTTTTTCCATCAAGAATCAGGAGAAGGATTTTCACAGAATTGCATTTTTTTCTCTTATTGTGTGCATGGGAAAAGCAAGCTTATCAGAATGAGATTTGGGAGCACAGATATATTAACTGATATAAAAATGTGGTATTTTGCAGACAGGAAGAGACAGTCTGCAGCTATTTGAAGTTGTCAGACAAGTGCAACTGAGAGACTGACAAATCTGATGTAAAAGAAAGAAGCAAAGCAGAACTTTAGGAATGTATTATTGCAAAGGCTGAGGAAGGCTACAATGAGTAGAGAAGGCTGAGACCTGAAGTTAAGGCAGAGAGAATACTAAAATTTTGAGGTTTGGTTGGTTGATTTTTTTGGAGTTTGCTTTGTTGCTGTGGTGGGTTTTTTGCTCACATGTTGATTTTTACAGATATGCGAACTGACCAGTTTAATAATTATTGTAAATTGTCCCATGTTGCTTTTCCAATTCCTGCTTTTCTAAAGGCAAATCTCCCTGAGCTCTCAGCTGGTTCTGCAATAGATAGGCTTCACTGCTACGTTTCTGAGGATTTTTTTTTTAATAGAAGGTATGTTCCTGGGAAAATCGAAATACATGCTGCTGGCCTCAATAATGTAAAAAAACCAGGTTCCTCTCCATTTGTACTTTGACTACATTGCTAAAACTACCAACCTAGTTATTTCAAGGCTTGTCTAAACTTGATAAATTTAAGATCATGCTGCAAAAAAATCTTCACATTAATAAATCTGGTTGAACATGGGATAATGATTCTTTATGCAATGATGGCACAAGGCAACAATTTTCCACTACTAAGCATCACACTCTTACTCTTTCCTATTCTCCCTCTTTGCAGGGTGAGAAAAAGTCTTTTTCTTCTCTACTTTTGCACTTTTTTTAAACCATCAAACTAGAAATCCTTCCATGGAAATCTTCCATATCACAGCCAAGCCAATGTGAGATGCTTATTCTTAGGCCTCTGATGGAAGCCACAGTACACATGCAAGAACTTTCCACAGCATATTTTGGTAGTGTTCTCTCTCCAATTCTGCCATTTCTCCCACTACCAAAGGTCAGACCAGTGTCCATCAACATGTTCTTGTCAGGTGCTTGCAACAGTAGCAGCTGTGTGACACATAATGGGGCTAGAAACCACATTATGGTTTAAAATACACAAGCATTTCTCAGCTTAGTCAAGTTTCTTTATTTCTCATTCAGAGGCAGCAAGGCTCTGCCTCTGTTAGGATGACACCCTGTCAGAATGGATGACATCTTGATAAAATTAGCCAAGTTCAGCCAGATTTATATCCAAGTAACTCACACATATTCAATTTTCTCAGGTTTCTCTCCCCTTAGATGCCTTTCTGACTTTTCATTAGTACAGGATATACTACTCCTTCTATAATTATGCACATAATCTCTAGCAGCCTATGCAAGACAGAGTCTCTTCCAAAAAAGACAATGCTCACATATAAATTATTTCTAATTTTGGTGGAAGCCTTACATGGGTACCAGTTACCTGTACAAAGTGATAAGCAATCCTTCAGAGTGTGTTTGTGCTCCTTCCTCTTTGGATAAACCCTCAGGTTTTCTTGCTCTTCTCATTTTTTCACAGCTGCAACGCAGCCAAGTACCAACTGGCATCTGAAAGAAAATGCAAGTGAACACCACACAAGTAAATTTTCTAGTGAAGAACTGATTGTGAGGAGAGGACAAGGCTTCACTCTCACCTTCAATGCAACAGAGCAGCCTGACCAAAACTTAATATTCATTGCAGAAACAGGTATGGCCTCCAACTTCTTTCGCAGAGAGAATAATGCTGCCTCAGGACATTTTTCTAGCCTGATATGCACTACAGAGCAGCAAGATAATACCTCAGCCAATATGCTGGTTCACACAGCTGTGGAACTGTTTGAGGTGTTTATTGTATTACTCCTATCTCAGCAAACAGCCACAGCTTCCTTCAGCTGCCAATATATGGCACAAATTCATCTGAGGCGTTACATCCCTGCTGAGTTTGTTGATGACTAAATCTCTTTTTCAAGAAGGTGGGGAAAGAAAATGCTTTTTGTTTTTCTTAAAAGGTCCAAAACCTTCAAAGGCAACCAAGACCCTGGCCACATTCAGTATCTCCAGCACAGTGAGCAAGGAGGGCTGGAGTGCAGTTCTACAGTCCACCAGTTCCAACTCTGTGAGCATTTCCATTTCCAGCCCACATAATGCTATCATTGGACGTTACAAGCTCAGTGTTCAAAGTGGCAGCTCCTCTCCAGTAACTCTTGGCACTTTTGTTTTGCTTTTCAACCCTTGGTCTTCAGGTATGAACATTTTGAATTTCCACTGAAAGAACTAAGTTGCTTTTAGCTTCATGAATATTTGCAGTTTCTCCATTTGATCTATACTTTAATACAGTGGCTGAACATTGGCCACATAATGTATCAATGACAATAAAAAAAGGGGTCTAACAGTTATTTAGGACCTTCTGATACACAAAATCAGCTCTGTATCATATAAGTACTGGAGAGCTCATTGCCCTAAAAAATAAGGTTCTGCTTTTGACAGAGCTTTCCTACTTCTGCACAAGTTTAGAAGAGTGTGTCTGGCCTCTGCAGAACCAATAAAAGAGTCATATTTACCATTTTCTCACAGATTTGACAGTGTCATACCTCTGTCTTCACTCAGACACCTCCCACCCCTTTCTCTAATTGTAGAAAATCCTGAGTTTCACGATCATTTTATAGCAGCAAGAACAGCAAAGGGTGGGTATCTGCAAGCACTCTTATAGATGGAGAGCAAGACTCCTGAGGTATTGTTTTACTTTACCTGTTGTGGTTGTACATCTCTCTGTTTTGCTTTTTCAGGTGATGATGTGTTCATGCCTAGCAAGGCTGAATGTGAGGAATATGTGCTAGAAGAGTTTGGCATCATTTTTGCAGGCAATAAAAATCATATCAGCGGCTTTGGGTGGAATTTTGGCCAGGTAAATGTAGCACTGAAACTCCAGACATTGGTTTTGCATGAACTAGGTCATTTGCTTTTTCCAGTTCATTGCATACATCTCTGAAGAGCAGGCGTCTGATGTTGAAATCAGAACTCATGCCAAGCCCTGTTTCACTGATCAATATGAGGATTTGTAATCTACTAGTCTCTGTTCTGCTTTGGAAGTGCAGCCAGCAGAAACTTTAATGTCTTTACTAAGACTAAGGAGCCTTACAGTTGTAAAGCACTGTAGCAATGCCAACAGGCCTCAAGTCCCCAGATTCCAAGTTTTGAAAAGCTCTGTGAGTTCTGATCTCCAGAGTTTGTTGTGGCCACATTTTTATACGGTAATGCCTGGCTGAGCTGCACTTCAACTGGTGTTTAAAAAACCCCATTCAACACTTATATGGTTGTCTGCATCCTGATTTTTAGTGGAGTAATCTGTGTTTCCAAAACACTAATTTATTTCTGTAACATAGTTTCAAGGCGATATCCTCAATATTTGCCTGTCCATAATGGATCGAAGCCTGTACTACCGTCAGGACCCCATCACTGATGTGTCTCACCGACACGACCCCAGATATCTGGGCCGTGTTCTCAGTGCAATGGTAAGTGACGTGTTCAAAAAGTCCCAATTAGTCTCCTTTAAAAGTAGTTAGAGAAAGTAAATATGAAGACATTTCTTAGAGAATTTTGGGCCACTGTCTGTATGCACCAGACAATATGGGTGGGGAAGTGTGGGCCAGAGAAAACTAGGTGGTCATTTCATCTGAGACTGCTAGATTTATCTCCCCTGGGGTAGTTGTGACACTTACCACTTTGATATCCAGTAGTCAAACTATATAAGACATATATAAGACATGGACTGGTTGAGGGACCAGGTCCTTGGAGATCTTTAGTCCAGCCACCCATTTGAAGTGGAACTACAGTGGTACTAGATCAGCTCAGCCATGGATTTGACAGGCTGCTTTGAAAATCTCCAAGGAAGGAGGTTTTGTGGCCTCTGTGGGTGACCAGTCCAGAGCTGCACTACCCTCCTAATAAGGAATTTTTCTCTTACGTCAAATATGATTTTCCCAAGCTACAGCTTTCTGCTATTGCCTCTTGGTATATAGAATAGAAAGGTTAGTCAGAACACACATTCAGATAGTTGTAAGCTGGTTTTATGTTCCGCCCACCCTCTTACCCAGACGGAACCAGTTCAGTGCTTTCAACTTCTCCCTGCAGATTGTGTGCTCCAGGAGCCCTGACCACCTTGGTAGCCCTCCCTGCCAGGCCCTCTTCAGTGACTCAACATCCCCTTGAACTGAGAGACCCAAAACTAGAGATAGGATTCCTGGCACAACCTCACTAGGGATAATTAAAGGTGTTTAACAGCCTCCCTCAACCTCCTGGTCACTCTTTTCCCAATGTAGCCTACTGTGGGCTTTCCTGTTTTGTTGGCTCAAATTCAAATATGGTGTTTGCTGTAACTCCCAGGCCTGTTTCACACAGGTTGTAAACTCTTAATTATCTCATCATAAATTTAGTGAATATCTTTTCAGGTCAACGCCAATGATGACCAAGGGGTGGTGCTAGGAAACTGGAGTGGAAAATATGAGGGTGGGAAAAATCCCAGCAGCTGGACTGGAAGTGGTGAAATCCTGCAAAACTGGAAGAAATCAGGATTCAAACCTGTTAAATATGGACAATGTTGGGTTTTTGCAGCAGTATTGACTACAGGTATGTTTATGTCACGCACATAACTGACATTGCACAGATTCTATTAAAAGAAGCACTAATAATACTTCTATATGGAAGTCTTTGAAGACATTACTATGCTTATGAGCCCTGCAGAAATATTGCTTTCTGACTGTGGTTTTCTGTTCCCCCTTTAGTGCTTAGATGTCTGGGGATTCCCACTCGTACAATTACAAACTTCAGTTCTGCCCATGATGCAGATGGAAATCTGCGTGTGGATGAGTTTTACGATGCTTCTGGAAATCATTTGGAGAGGGGAGCTGACAGTGTATGGTAAGGCTCAGTATTTTATAGTAGAACTTATCAGTGCCTATAGTGTCTTCAGGTGCAGGGCATAGATTCTAATGACAAAAGCTTTATTTTCTTAAAAATTGCCTTGAAAACTACTACACACATACAGGACCAATAAAAAACCCCTACAAAATAATAATACAAGACCTGGTGTTTTCACTCTTTCTCATTTAAACAAAGGATTGTGACATTAATTACAACAGCTAAGTGAAGCCAGGGCAGGCAAAGTTGCAGTTATGATGCCACACATGACTGAAAATGTGCAATATTGCACTGGATATATCAAACAGTGGAAACCTGACCTAGTTTGAAAGTATTCTTCAAAACGTTCATGTTAAACTGTACAAGTTCAACAGAACCAGCTTTCCTGCCTTTTTTTTTTTTCCATTTCTTGCAGTGACAAAATTTGCAGTGAAAATTATTTAACTATTGCCTCTATTAAGCATCAAATACACTTCAAACAAGCTTGCACTCAACAAAGAGCAGAAATAGTCCCTCACTTTTTGTCTTGTTTACTCCCCTTCTTGTTGTGGAGCCATTCTAAATATAAGTGACGTGTAACACCGTGCCAGAAGGAAACCAGCTAAAACTAAGGAAATGCATGTGCTCAAAACTTTTGGAGAACAGGCTCAAGACATTTTGTATAACTTTACAAATTTGTTTTTTGCCCTTGAACATTTGTGTCCATTCCACAATGCAATTTTCAGCACCTATTTAGTCAATACAGTCAGGGTGGAAGTGGTGAGTGTCAGACAAGAACCTGTCCAAATAAAGGCATTTAATCCATTTAACTAAGATGGCTGATTAAAGGAGGTGGATAGGGTAGTAGCTTACTTTGTTTTTTTTGGCACACAGGAATTTCCATGTCTGGAATGAAAGCTGGTTTACACGCAATGACTTGGGCCCCTCATACAGTGGCTGGCAAATTCTGGATGCAACTCCTCAAGAAGAAAGTGGAGGTACACAAATTTTATTTCAGGAATAATGTTGAAAAATTATAAAGTTAGTCACTTTTGGAGAAAAGAAAAAAAAAAAGTAAAGTAATTGTAAAAGTAATTTCTCATCCTGCTCAGAAATAGTTGCAGAAGAGAATACTTTATCTGTTGTGTTAGACAAGCTTCAGATCATCTGTGGATGCCAAGAGAGAAACTAGACTTCTAGGAGCAGTTTTTACAGCAATTCATATACTACCAATGTAGTTATCAAAGGCCACTGAAAATTAAGCGATAATATAAAATAAATCAAGTGTACATTCAGAATAAACACAAGATACATTGATGACTGGCCTGGTTTGTGGAGGAAAGGGCTTGAATGGGACAGCAGCACTGGGCAATTCAGGAATCAGTGATAAATATCTGTCTAATAATCTGCTTACTGTCAAAGACCTGATTATGCCTAAATTATTTTTTCTTGATGCTGTAGGAATTTATCAGTGTGGTCCTGCCTCAAGGCATGCCGTCAAAGAAGGAGAAGTAGATCTGGAATACGACTGCCCATTTGTATTTGCAGAAGTGAATGCAGACTGTATGTACTGGAATTATGACTCTGCAACTGGAAAGAAAACATTAATATACTCTAAGTCTACAGAAATTGGTGACTCTATCAGTACAAAGGCAGTTGGTAGAGATGATCGTGTAGATGTCACCAGTGATTATAAATATGAAGAAGGTAAGTAAAACCACTGGTTCCGATTACATAACTGCTTAATTCCCAAAAGCATATAAACTTTCGGCTAGGAGTCTCTTAGTGGGAAATTTTCTGTATTTATAAGGTAGGAGCAAAATTTATACTTGATATATTTAGTTCCTACATAAATGGGAAGAGAAGATACTGAGTTAAAAAAATCCTGCCTTGCCATTTCTGATATGGAGTTGTTTTGTGGAACCTAAATAAGGCAAGTCCAAGTATCTCCAAATAAAGCACTCACTGTTCCATCTGCCTATTGCTGACATGCACTGTCTGCCTCTGCTTAGTGAGAATTAGGATGCAGCCCAGTTATTTGTCTACAGGATGAAAGGCCTGTTGCAGAAACCTAAGCTAAATCAGCCCTTCAGCCCAGGAAAAGCAACTCTTTCAAAGGGTCCGACAGGACATCACCTTATCAGACCTTCAGGTCTGATCATGCCCATGTTTTGTTCTTCTTTTTCCTGAACTCATGAGCAGCTTCTGCTTTTCCTGTTAAGCTGTCATTACCTCAATCCACGGGCCTTCTCCCCTCCTAAGGAAGTGGGGAGTGAGGTGCTGGGTGGATGTTTGGCTGCCAGCCAGACTCAATCCACCACACAGTGCTGTCAGTCTTCCCTTATATTTGGGGCCTTTCCTGCACTAGCCAATAAGAATTTACATTTCTAAATGTTACAGCCATAAAAAGTGATAGAAATGGGAAAAGTGAAAAGATATTTTATATTTTAAAAAATGTTATTAGAAGGACAGTGACATTACTGACTGCAGATCCAGAAAATTAGGTATGGCTGTGGAAAACTGAGGGTCTGTTTATCTGTAAGTACAGACACCATGTTCTGCTAGCTTGTCTCTAGCAGCCATGTATCCACTGTTGAGGATAATTTTCATGGTTCTCCCTGACAGGCTCTGCAAAAGAAAGAGATATTTTTAAAAAAGCCCGTAAGAAGCTAGGACTTGAGGATAAATTTGATCCTACAGCACCAACACAAGAGGAAATTGAACAGAAGCCTGACATCTCAGGGAAATTCAAGGTGGCTGGCTCTTTAGAAGTTGGCAAAGATCTCAACCTACTTCTGGTTCTTGAGAATTTACAGTCTGATGCTAAAACTGTAAATGTAAATATGACTGCATGGAGTACTCTGTACACTAGAAGACCAATTAATGAGATCTGGAAGGACTCCATATCTGTCACTCTGTCTCCTAAGGAAGGTAATGTTTCAAATAACTTTTAATCATAACGGTTTTATCAGTAAATGGGCATTGGAGGCTGGTCAGCTTGGGGGAGAAAGCTCTAACAAACTGCAATCTTAAATCCCTGCATAGAAAAGGCTGAAAAAAATATTACATTGAACATAAATTAACAAGGCATGTTTCACACTACCATGTCCCCAAGTACTTTTCACATTTTTGAAAATGTTACCATTAGGAGCCTGGGATGAGAGATATATCAGCATGTCTAAAGTGAGGTGAAAGATCATTGAATCAGAACTGATAGTGTATTGTATTAATCTGAGGTTTCAAGTCACTAGTGAGAAGCAGAAACAATATTTCATTTCTTTAATATGTAATTTAACTTCTGGAGTTGGAAGCTATCAGATTCCTCTAAAGCATTAGAAATTGGTCTCTGGGTGAAGATGGAGTTTACAGTCCTAGAGACACTGCAGTCCTGCAGGCACCTTGTGCTCACCCAGGCTGTGTGAGCTGAATTTACAGTCAGCTGGGAAGTTTGTGCCCAGATCTGACAGCAGGGACCATTTAAAGCGATTTCTGCCTTCTTCTGGAGGTAGGCTTGGTGGTTAACAAATGTGTGGCTAATAGAAGAATCCCGAAATTCACATTGCTCCCATTTTATTCCTTACTTTTGTGGGACTTTATATTTGTTACTTGTCATCTTTTCTTTTGTTTTTCATCTGCTCTATACACTGGACAGTTGTGGTTCACAGTGTCTGCAGGCAGCAGAGCTACTCTACACTTGTTCTGAACTTGATGTTTATTGTACAATTGGCCAAAAATGTGAAATTGCCTGGAAAAAGAAACAGAGGAGATCTGTTACCATCCAGTATTCTTTGATTTGAAATACAGCATGGAAACTCCTGTAAAAACACATGATAATAAAAAGCAGATAAGGCTACGAAGGATGAAATCAATGTAAAGACATCATTTAGCTCATCTCAGTATATCAGGAGTAATTAGGATTGATGGGGTCTATCAGAACATATCCCATAACAAATGGAAAGGCATCAGCAAAGTCCTTAACATCCAGCTGTTGCATCTTTCAGAGTAATAGGAAGGAAAACAAGCCAGGCAATACAGTAGTACTGAGTGGAGAAGGGATAACATTGAAGAAATCCCTTTCTTTCTAAAGCAAACTGATAGATTTGTATTTGTCTAGGCCCTCCTAGTCCTAGACACAGCATAAAAGTGAAATACTAATGTTAGGTATGAAGCTCTGTGGGCTCAAAAAAGTATGTACCAATTCTTTTTTTTTTTTTCCTCTTCCAGAAAAACAATTTCCCATTAAGATAAAATATCCTGAATACCAGCAGCAGCTAACTACAGACAAAACAATCCAGGTCACAGCTATATGTCACATAGAAGATGGAATGAAAGTGCTTGTGCAGAGAAATATCACCCTGGACAATCCTGCTATCGACATACGGGTAAAATGCTGTCCCTTTGCTCTAAATTCAGTGGCAGAGAAAAGGGAAAATGAGCTATTTATAAGCACTTTCTTCCCTGAAAGAGATGTTTTGCTCACATTCTGCCACGGTCCATCATAGCATCTCACGCTATCTCCTCTTCTGATGCCTGAAAAGGCTCAGATAGAAAAGGAACACTGAGAACCCAGCCTTACAAGCATTCTCTTTGCACAGGTACTTGGTGAGGCAAAAGTGAATAAAGAGGTGGCTGTGGAAGTGGTATTTACCAATCCTATTGATACAGAAGTGACAGACTGTGTGCTGCAGGTAGAAGGCAGTGACCTGCTCCAAGGAATCCTGGAGTTGCGGTGAGTATGAGAAATGTCTCCTTTCTGCTATTAAAAATACATGAGCAACAACATGGGCATGGATGACTTGGAACTGAACTGTGGGATGAGATCATTTTCTTCTTGCTGAAACTTGGGAGGCCACTCTGTGTAACATCTCATAATGAAGAGATGAACCAGCTCTTCATCTAAGCTGGGCTTTGGCTCCATGGTTTGGGAGGTCAAGTAATTGCTGTCATAATTGGACAGAACTTGCTTTCCTGCCTATCTAGCAGCACCACACAGTTCCAGAAAAAAAATCATGCTTACTCAAGCTGTAAATGTTGCTGAGGCTGTCTGTCCTGCTATAGGCCTGACAGGTTGAACCTTCTGGTTCTGTTCAAAGGGCCAGCAATAGCATACACGACTATTTCTGTCTATACTTACCAAAATTACAACATATATTAACCAGGATTTTTTTTCACTTTATTAAATGGACTGCAGGTGCCAACCTGGGTGCTTAGCCTTCTAAACAAATCTCAGACAGGTAGAAATACATGTAAAAAGTAGATGCATCCATGTCCCAGCTTTGGGAACAAAAATTAATACTGCTTAGACACAGGTTGTGATCTCAAAGGGTGGGACCTCTGAAAAGCACAAACCCAAGTCTTCTCCATGTTCAGCTTTTCCAGACACAGTAGATCACAGTTTAAGGACAATAGTTTTTACAGAACAGACTAAACCATGACAAGCAGCTTTTTCCAAAATGAGAGCTACAGGCACACTAACTTTCAACCTCTGCTTTCAGAACTCTGCAAAATAATTATCTTAGGAGATTATTAAACAGAGTCAATAAACTATTTAATGATGTTGAGATAGTGATTGAGAAGACTGGAATAAAATAGGTTCCTCCTACTATAGATCCCAGGTTCCTACTTTTCTGTTTTAGTGGTTTTGCATCTTGTTCTGCCCTTTTTCCTTCAGTATTTCACAACTGAAACAGAATGGTTAAATTTTCAGACTGTCTCTCATTTTGTACAAACAAAATACTGCACAAAAATGTCAACATATCCTCACAAATGCAGTCACTTCTGGAAAGTACCTGGGATATGGGAGCATGCTCTTTAACTGACTACACAAACACAAACAAACAAACACAGCAACTTAACACTGCCATTTGCACTTCAGCAATTAAGGATGGTCCATCCCATAATTTATAAGCTCTCCTGAGGGAATTTACCAACCTCGTGTTGTCTGTCCCATACAATTTTATCCTCAGGCGAGACCAGGCAATATGACAGGGTAAGGGAAGAACATCAACAAGAGTTTCCAAGAATTACAAAATACACTGGTGTAAAATGTTTTAACTTCCATTCAGAATTTCCGGCTCCGTAAACACTGAGGTTTTCTTGGTGCTATAATCTATTCCAATTCAGGAGTTGGTATTAACATTCTTCATGGTCTCAGATTATTCTTTTTCAATGATTCAGTGATGTGTCTCACACCCTCTGTTCTGCATGAAGTCTTATTTCACATATTATTATGTCCCCTTTTGTGGACTTATCTGGGTCACTGCATAATGAATTTGTGAAAGACGTTAATTTATGGTTTTGAGTATTTAAACACGTATCAGATAGCCAAGTGGTGTGTGGTCTTTTTCATGGCCATCTTACATTCAAGTGATAAGAATTCTTACCTAAGGTGAAAGATGATTAGTGAAGAAACTCAAGCATTATGCATAAGCTTGTTTCCAACTTATGTTTTTTCCTTTGTTTCCTTTTTTTTTAGCATACCACCACTGAAAGCCAGTGAGAAATCCAGTACCAAGTTTAAACTTACCCCTTCTGAGGCGGGTCCCAAACATCTACTTGTTAATTTCTCCTGTGATAAGTTTGCAGATATCAAGACCTTTAAGATGGTAAATGTGATTAACTAACATGAAGATATACAAGGAGTGGCCTGTGTGTGTATAAACTGATAAGAAATCTTGTACAGAAAACAAGCAGATAATTAGCAAAACAAATCTTCATTTCTTGTGATAAGGGGTCACCAACATCATATCATTGCAATTTTACATTGTAATTTTAAATAAACTGAGGAATTTACTCTTCATTTACTGTTTTGAGTGTTCATGTTATTAAAAAGATCATTTTACCTTTTATTCAGAAATTGTTTGTTTGACTTTTGTCTGGCTTTCTTTGGAACTAATTCCTCCTGGCTCCAGATGTCTCTGCACAAACTTTCATAAACTCATTGTTACATTTATACAATGGACTTCCAAAGCAGTGTTTCTCCTTACTGCAACCATGATGCTGGAATGTAGTGAGGATGACTTGTGCAATTTATGTCAGTTAGCTTCGTCTTCTTTGCTACAAGCTCTGTCCTGACATTTTTCCTTTGCTTTTGGTAAATCAGAGTGACCAAATGAGGCAGAGGAAATGTTCAACAGGAATTTGGGTGGTGTCCAATTTGAGAGCCATCATTCAACACACACATTGGGGTAATTGCACAGCTCAATATACATATTTTAGCATGTTGATATTTTGCACTTGCTGAAAGTCTTCTTTGGGAAACAAAGGGAGGGTAATCTTAAATCTGAGCGTATTTTGAGTTGAGAGGAGTTAGGAATTCTTCACTATAGATTATGTGGCAGGAAGGCATCTCTTAGAGTTCAAGTTAGCAAAGCAAACTTCAACCCTTTATGGGAGGACTGGTAAAGGCTTAATGATGGGTTCCAGGAGCAAGGTGTATCCCAGTGAGTGACATGTTTTATGGCCAATAACTGTGCAACAGTAAGTCAAGCTCTGACTGAAAATGACTGTGTAGGTAAAGTGAATGGAAAGCCAAGCTGCTGCTCTACTGCACTGTTGGGCCAGGAAGCAATAAAATCTTAACTCTGTGTCCCAGCTTCCACCACACATTACAGGGTACCTGTGACCTGTCACAAGGACTTCTCACTGTTGAGGAGCCAAGCTCAGACTGGCTATAAAGTTCTTTTGTCCTTGTAGCTTGTAAAATTGCTTTAGAAGGGCACCTGCAGCCACCCTGGTTTCCTGCTGCCTTCACATGATGTCAGTACAAAACCACACTGGACATACAATGGGATGGGCTAAAGAGAGGCTGAGCAAGGAGCTCACGGTGGCACCTTCTCTTTTCTCCTGATGTCCCTCAAGGCTCACCAGAGCCAAGAGTTCACATCATGTAAATTGCAGATTCAGAGAATGGCTTGGGTTGGAAGGCACCTCAAAGATAATCTAGTTCCAATCTCCCTGCCATGGGCAGGGATGCTTTTCACTAGATCAGGTTGCTCAGAGCCCCATCCAATTCAGCTTTGGTCACTTCCAGAGATGGGGCAGCCACAGTTTCTCTGGGCAACCTGTGCCAGAGCCTCACCACCCTCACAGGGAAGAATTTTTTTCCTAATATCCAACCTAAACCTACTCTGTGTCAGTCTGAAGCCATTCCCCCTTGTCCTGTCACTCCAAACCCTTGTAAAAAGTCTCTCTCCATCTTTCTTGTAGGCTCCCTTCAGGTACGGACAGGCTGCAATTAGGTCACCCCAAAGCCTTCTTTTTTCCAGGCTGAACAAACCCAGTTCCCTCAGCCTTTCCTCAGCAGTAAACCTCAGCAGAAGTTCAAGCTCAAGGACAGCCTTGAATTTACAATGTAGATATGCACTTAATGACTTCTTTTTACATCTATTGTGTGCATGAAACACCCAGACTGTGCTAAAGTCAAGTGAATTGCACGAGCAGAATTGAGAGAAGCCTTTAAATGAAACCTTTCCCTGCAACACTCCACAAGCACATGAAGTCACAGACACACAGAAGAGATCCTGCAACAGGGCTTTTTCCTGAAATTTTTGTTGCTTCCCTCTTTCTAGTAAAATGTAACAATAAGACAAATGTGAGGAACAATTTAGTCACCCTGAGGATATGAACAGTAGGCAAAATTATTAAGGAGATGAATGAAATCAAAGAGTTTTACTCACTCTGAAAGTTAGCAAACTGAACTGCAATTTCAAGACCCTGATAGGAGGGAAAAGGTGGAACAAAGTATTTTGAACCATTTTGGATGATGGGTGGGTGGAATTGAGCTAGGAAAAACACCTGTGACAGTGTTCAGTCATTAGTCACTTAGGAACCATGACTGCTGCATTCCAAAGGGGTTGCAACAGCAGCTGCTGGTGCTTTGCTGCGGTGCAGGTGCGACTGGCAGGTACCAGTTTGGGATGTAGGCCAGCCTGAGAGAGCTTCTGGTGGCTTGGTGAGCACCACCGTGGGCGTGCCTTGCAGAGGTAAAGGAGGTGGTTGCAGCCAAGACAGAAAAAGTGTTCTGAGACTTAATTACGCATGTGAGCAGCAAGGAAGAAGAAAGGAAATAGTCAAATGCCAGTGGGAGCAATGTGTAATGTCTGAGGCAATCACCGTAAGTGCCAAGCGCCTGGACTTAAGAACTGGTCGATGCGGTTTGTCACTAGGGCTGTGTGTGAAGATCGGGTAACATCAGAGGCTTGTGGCTCTTATGGTTTCCAAGGAATATGAATTAAGGAAAAGAGAAAAAGACCAACTAAAGTAGCTCTGGACAGCAATCAAACCCATTTGAGGTGATTCCTGGACAAGCTCTGACAGCCTGAACATCCTGGAAACTTCCAAGAGAAGGAAGAACCACTGAATTACAATGTAAGTGGAGCTATACTGTGCCAGATGTACTGCTGCCTAGTGGGGAAAGCTTTAGTGTTTTTCTTTTGGGATAGGTCTAGCATGACTGTCATATTAGTAAGTACTCTTTTAATCTTTGTGGTATGAAAACAAAGTTTCTCGAAAAGGTGCAAAAAGCCAACTTTCTTGTAAAATCAACCTTAAAAAAAGCTGCTGGAGCTTAACTTCTGCTTTTTCAGTTGTTTTTTCTTCCTTTGTAATTTAAAATTCATACTAATTTATGTTTAAGCCTTTACTGAGTGCTAAACCATGATCAGTGGAACTGCAGAATCTTAGCAGATAATCCTCTTCAAAATGACATAATTTTATTACTTGTATTCTTTTACAAAGTGATGGTACAAAACCAAAAAGAAGTATATTCATGGCTGTTAAAACAGACAGGGTTAAAATTTATGCTGGCAAAAACTGCTCAAGATTATTAGTCTGGGAATTGTTTTGAAATTTAAAAATTGGGAAATAGTAATATGGAACTAACATAACAGGTAAACAGACATTTGTTTCTGGTGGCAGCTTATAATTTCTTGTATGTCAGGGGGCACTGGACATAATAAGAGACCAAAAAAACCGTCTGAAACCAGCTCACAGCTATTGGACAAACCCAGAAGTGATATTAACCAACATGGAAGTTAAATCATCAGGAAATGCTCCTTTTTCCTTCAGACAGCTTTTACGTCCCACCACGCTCCCCATTTCCTCATCCTTAAAGATAACTTGTTCATGGCACACCTATCATCTTTGTAGGAAGTTCTTCTTGTCTTGGGATTCAAGAGCATGCATTTCCTCTGAGTAAATAATTCTGGTATCTCCTCCCATAATTACACCCACGTTGAGTAGGAACTGTGGCATTAGACATACATATATTATAGGAACCAGTTAATTCATTTGACAAGTCTACAGGTATTAATAACAACTGCTAAGTACCTCTCCCTTCTCTCAAATTTCAGCTGACAGGACGAAAAGATTGCTGGGTTTTTTCTTTTTATGATTGATGTGACTTGGACATCGTTGAAGAACAAAGTAGAAGTTGTATGCAATTCTCATAAGCTGAGGGAATGGCAGGTGAGTGCTGCAAGTCATTTGCTTCCCTTCAGCAGGTACTTACTCAGGGCTGTTTCCTCAAGATACATGCCCTGTAGGTATCTGCTCCGATTTCTTATCTGAAGGAAATTTTATATTGTAATTTGTTCTTGCACTTCTTTTTCAAAGTTCTAATGTTATTATTATTAAGACCTGTTTGAGAATAGTTTTTGAGCTAAACAGAGGATATTGGGACAGGGAGGAGAAAAGACATTTCCATTACTTCAAAAGGCACCATTTTTAAATGTTCTTTCAGAGATGTGTTATGCTTGGTATTAACAAAATTTGTGTAATCGATTCTAATGGAGCTGTGAGCAAGGACCCTATAGGTGGGAATTCAAACAGGCATTAAAACCCTAAAAGGAAAATAATAATGAGAGTATCACCACTTTTTCAAGTTTAAAATGAAGATGATTATTGAATTGGGCAACTGCAAAGCAGGGTTCCCTCTCATTTAATGATGAAACAAACATTTACAAATCAGCTTTGCAGGGAGAGCAGCAGCTACTGCAGTTCACTTTTGTCCCATATATTCATGCCAAAGATTCTCCTTTTCAGCCCATCAGTGCTTGCTCATGTTACTTCCTTGTGGTCTTAAACTGAAAAAAAAAAAAAAAAAAAAAGCATTGAATTTAATTATAACATTTTTTAAAATAAATTAGCTTTTACTTGTACCTCTTCTTCAAAGATTAAATGTATTTTGTAATTTAATATGCAGCTATATTGTTCCAGATCTTAATATTTCATTGCTAAGCTCTATGGTATGAGATAGACCTAGAACCTTGTTTGAAGATCCCTACAATAATACTGCATAGGTATTGATCCATCCTTTCCATCCTATTCTTTTTGGGTTTATTATTGTTTTCTTTTGATTTCCCTTTAAAATGGTGGTCATGTGCCTTCATCCTGTCCCCACTCCCTCCACCCCCAACCTCATTGTATTTATGATTCTGACATTAATAAAAGTGACTTGGCAGAATCTTCACCAAGGTACTTGCCCATAGCATTTGTCAAAACTTGCAACACAATGCTCTAGGTGTACTTTGTAGAGTCTCCCAGGGCAGATATAAACACAGAGGAAGGTGCTTCTCAGCATTCCCAAAGACAGTATAACTTCTCAGGTTTGAGCATGGCAACAAAACAGGGAAGGGAAAACAGCCTTGTAAGAAGACCATGTACATATTTGCTCGCCAAAAAGGTAGTTTAGCATTTAACCTGTCAAGAACCACTTTATGGGGTTTAAACCACAGACCATAATAACAGGATATGTGCAGGAGGACACAATATTGGAGGACTCCAAGCACACTGCAAGACCGAATTCCTCAAGGACATGAAGCTACCACCTACTGGAACAGAACTTCTGGTGTCCAGTTGCCACTTTGAACAGAGCTAGATTCAGACAGAATGATTTCTTTGTCAGAAGCTCCAGTTTGTCCTCAAATACCTCTTACTCATCCATTTAAGACAGATGATCTCTCACTATGCATTTTTCCTTGACTCTAGGCAAAATGGCATCAGGATCTAAGCAGGAAAAGTAGAATGTCCTAATTGCCATTCTTGTGATCCTAAAAATCTGTATGTTAAAAATGTAGAGGGGCTACAGGCCACTTTATTTGGTGTTGATTGTAAAATGACACCAATTTGCCCCTGTAAATTTTTTTCTAAGCCCCGTGGTAAAACAGCATCCAGCACTGCATATGAAAAATGTAAGTACTCCTGTAAGAAAACCCAAGGAAAATTTTCTATTATTGACTAATAGATTTAATTTAATGGAGCATCTGCTTTTTAGTTGTACTTCCTCCCACCAAAGGTAGTTGCTCTTAGCAACCTCATCATGCCACTAAACAGCAAATGACTTCATGTTGATTGCTTCTTCATGTCTTTTCCTGTGTTTTACAGACCTGACCCCAACACACATCAGCTGGCAGCCATCAGTGAACGCAGCCAACCACCACACTGACAGATATGCCAACACTGAGCTGACTGTGAGGCGAGGACAAGCCTTCAACATCACCCTGTACTTCAACAGACCAAAGCAGAGTGGGGAGAGCCTAGGATTTGTCACTGAAATAGGTAACATTCCCACAGCCTAACCCATGTTCTCATAGAACTGTGATCTTTATTCCTTGTACTTTTCCCCTTATTCTATTTAGAGATGTAACTTTTCCTCATGTATTTTTAATGCTCCCCTATCCCCCCAGTATGCTCTGTTTCAAGTATGAGGTTAATATTGAAACCACACTCTGGAATGGAGACGAATTACTCCTCCTTTCTGGCAGGACCATCCCCCTCGGAATCCCATCGCACAAGGGCTGCGTTTAACCTCTCTGAGGCAGGGGGGAATGGCTGGAGTGCTGCCCAAGGAGCCAGCGAGGCTGCAGCCATGAACTTCACAATATCCAGCCCAGCCAATGCTGTCATTGGACGATACAACCTCAGCCTCCGGGTAACCTCAGGGAACAAGATCTTCTCCAGATACCTGGGCCAGTTCGTGTTACTCTTCAACCCTTGGTGCCAGGGTAGGTGCCAATGCCTTTGCTCTTGAACACAAATGACATTGTTGCTTTCTACCTGCACAGAGCTGCTCCCTCAAGCTCTCTTTGGGTCACCAGTGGCTGCAATCTCAGCTGTGTGCTCAGAGATCTGCTTTCACTACATTCAAAAGCTGCTGCCACCACCCAGCCCCCTTTTACCCTAACAAAATGGGGAATATATACATATATATATATATTCAGAACAGAGCAGATCACTTTTTCTGTATACAAGAACTGACAGACTTTAATAAGTACATGTACTTCTGAGAACCTGAAGCAAGGATACAGTAACATCCCTGACTTGTGCCAAAATCAAAGCAGGGATGCCCTTGCAACTCTTCTCTGCAAAGACAATAGCTCAACTAACCAGACAAACTGAGAGGGCTAGTGGGAATAATACTGGCAATTCTCAGAATCATAAAATGGTTTGGTTTGGAAGGGCCCTTAAAGACCATCTTGTTCCAATCCCCCTGCTCTGGGCAGGGATGACACCCTTGATCAGCTTGTGCAGGGCTCCATCCAACCTGGTCTTGGACACTTCCAGGGATGGGGCAACCACACCTTCTCTGGGCAACCTGTGCCAGTGCATCACTACCCTCTAGGTAAGGAGTTTCTTCCTAACATGTAATCTAAATCTCTTTTTTTAGTTTACAACTGTTCCCCCTTGTCCTTTCTCTATCTGCCCATGTAAAGAGTTGCTCTCCCTCCTTTTTTACAAGCCCCTCTTAAGCACTGTAAGGCTGCAATGAGGTCTCCCTGGAGCCTTCCTTTCTCCAGGCTGAAGACCCCCAGCTCTCTCTGCCTGCCTCCAGAGCAGAGGAGCTCCAGACCTTAGAATATCTTTGTGGCCTCCTCTGGACCTGCTCTAACAGGTGCACATTGTGTGCTGAGAACCCCAGAACTGGATGCAGTGCTCCAGGTGGGGTTTCATGAGGGCTGAGCAGAGGGGGAGAATCTCTTCCCTCAACCTGCTCCCCACCCCTCTGTTGATGCAGCCCAGGATGGAGTTGGCCTTCTGGGCTACAAGCACACGCTGCTGGCTCATGCCCAATCCCCGTGTCTTTCATTTTGGGTTGAAAATGGACATCTCTTGTTGCTCCATTTTATCATTTCTGCATTTCTTCTGCAACATGCTGAGGCTGCAGCTTCCTAAACTCGGATTTTGCAACAATGCAACAGTCTAGAAACATAGATGAGCCTGAAAACATGACACTCTAGAGTTAAGAGAGCTCTTAACCACTCCAGAGAGTAAACAGCTTATAAAAGAAAAGTAACCACAATCATCCACAATATTTTTCTGTGACCATATATTAGTCAAGGGCCACTAAGAAATACGTCAATAGCCAAGATGAAAAAAGCTGTTAATTAGCTCAGCACGTCTTGGAAGACAGACATAATTATACAAGTATGTTCAGGAAACTCAGACTGTCTCTGCATAGACGGTCTTGAGGGAAAAAATTTCCCCAGAAGACCCTGAAAGTTCATTTGTGTGTAACTTGTAATTGATGGAAACCACACTGCAGGGACAGCAGTATTTGACAGCTCCCGAACTGGAACACCAGCATAGCAATGGTACTCTTGAGACCAGACAAACTCTTCTCAGAGGAAAACTGAGAAAAAATTAAGCTGTGCCCATTACAATTTTAAACTAATGATTTTGCAGAAGAGTCAGCCAGATTTACCAGATGATGCAATGACTACTGACAGATAAAGGGGAGTATCCTTAATGCTGAATGAAGGATGCTGCTGAATAAGTTCTGCTGAGTGGAATAGCTCCCTGATCCTGAAAAACAGGAACAGATTCAGTTTGAGGGTATGTTACCAGTATTGCAAGTGTCATAGCAGAAGGGAAATAGGAAATTTATTTTTTCAGCAAAGGATCTGTAGATATGGTTCCAGGTGGGAGGTTATTTTTTAAGCTGGGGAATACAGAAATTGACTCATCAAGTGTAATATTAGTAAAGAACTACTTACAAAAACACAGTCAGAACTAGAGATGACAGGAAAAGCATTGGTTGGAGAAAAGCTACTGGTGAGTGGATTCTTAAGTATCATCTGAAAAAAACACTCTGATCAAATGGTTCATCACTGACTTTGACATGCTGACATTAAGCAGCATTGTCCATGCACAGATGGGCTGGGACAATACAAAGAAAGAACTTGCTGACCTTAGAGACTGAACAAGGTCAGAAGAAATAAGATGTAATAACAGGAAGTAAAAGACCATACCTCTAGGGAGAAATAACAATTATTTCAATGACAGACTTATCACATGGAAATCATGAAGAATGTGAAAGCACTTGTTAATCAAAGAACAAGAACCAAAGTGAAATGGCCTTGCAAAAGGAAAATGCAATCTTAAGCTCTATAAGAGAAAACAATGACTCAGATTTAAATGTTAATGCCAGTGCATGAGGTGACAAGAATAGAATATGTTCAGTGAAGGGTTACTAGATGAAAACATAAAAAATCTTTTGGACTAAAAAGAAAAAATTCTAGTTTAGCAAGCTGTGAAGGTTCCTTGAGAGCACATAAACCTTAAGAGAAAAAAAAAATGTTCCTCAAGTGATTATACAAGGACATTTAGATTGCTCAGAATCATACTCACAGGGTTAGAAGGATCTTAGAAAGTCATCTAGTCCCACACCACAGCTCTAAGGCAGGTTCAGTTCAGCACTTAGGTCATTCCTGACAAGTCTTGAATTCCTTCTTAATGATCAGCCATTAGGGAAGCTCCTGGCAATTCCCTCCAATAAAACACAAGCCTTTCCATTAGAAGTTTATCCTATTAACTAACCAAATCTTTCTTGCTATGATTTCAGCATGTAATTTCTCATCCTACATATGATGGACACCTAGAAAAGATTTTCCTTCCCCTGTCCCATCCTCTTCACAAGAACTTCTGTACTTGATTACAATGTTTGCCCCATTCCTTGCCCCCATTTTTTTCCTGCTTTAAATAATTCTGAGTTAATTCATACTTTAGATTTTCAGGAATGCTGAGCATTCTCATTGCTCCTCCCACTCCTTCCAACTGGTCCTTGAAGTGCAGCACCTGAAACTGCACATAGATCTCCAGGTCCATGCTACCCCAAAACCACAGGAATCAACAATGATGACATTATTTTTAAAAAGTGTGGACAGCAACCACAAAAATAAATTTCTATCACATGATACAATTTTTAAAATAAATTGCAATCTTTTTATTTGCAGGAAGGGAAGGATGGGAAGTTCCTATAGGAAGGTAAAGAAGTTGATTCAATAAAATAGAAAAGCTGATATTTTTGTATATATTTCCTGAAATCTTGAACCTTTCAGAAAATATTTTTAAACATGATGGAATTAAAAGCAGACCTAAGCAGATAGTGTTATCTAAAGAGTCATCAAAACAACCTAAACCTTCATGTGAACCAGTGCTTTCAGAGCAGCTACATACTGTGCCATAGACTTGGAAAAAAATTGAGGAACATCGAAATCCAAGTGAATGGTTGAGCAGGCTATCCTAATGACACTTTGAATCAGGCAAGTATAGGTCTTCATTTAGGAATCTTAAAACAAGACAAACACATCTGGGAAACAGAAAAATGTCACCTATGGGTCTTTTCAAATGTCTATTCCACTTATAAATGCACTCAGAAGACAGAAAAATGTGGTGAGTTAGCCTGAACTTTTCTCCACCCTCCCCACAAAAAGACAATGTGCAGATAGGGGACATTTAGATAACACACAAGGCTATACCAAAAGCAGGGGGAAAAGGTTAAGTAATATAACATGGATCTTTCTGTTCCCCATCCTCCCCAGGCCATATACAACAGACCTTATCACTAAGCTGTACATGTTCATGGAGCTGGAACAATGTCTTTTGCACATAGTTTTCTCCTTGCTAAATCAAGACAAAAATGCTTTTGAGAGGTTGCTAGTATTCTCAGCTTTAAGCCTGCCCCACTTGGTTTTCAGGTGATGATGTCTACATGGCCAATGAAAATGAGAGGCAAGAATATGTTCTAAATGAAAATGGAATAATTTTTGTGGGCAATGCAAGGTACATTGAAGCAAGAGGGTGGTATTATGGACAGGTAAGTCACAAGGAATTAACTTGGACTCTCAATCTGTCTCCAATAGCATTTCTCTTATCCTTATTTGCTGTTTATACAACAACTGCACAAACCTGGATGGCCTTACCTGTGATTTGCTCACAGTGTGTCTAACAGTGTGTCCCACTATTGCTATCACCTTTGGGCTGGAATATCTCAGAAAGGAGGAACTGCAGTAGAGCCTCCTTTAATTCTGTTTGTGAAACCATCCATTTTCTTAAAAATTTCTCTCCTCTGATCACAGTTTCAAGACCTTCTAAACATCTGTCTCACCATGCTTGATCTGAGCCTGTACTACCGCCAGGACCCAGCCATGGATGTGTCTCGAAGAGGAGATCCTAAATATGTGGGCAGAGTAATCAGTTCTATGGTAAGGAATGGACAACTTAACCCAAATCCCACATGAGTAAGCAGGAAGCACCACTGAGACTCAGCCACCTGCATCTAAAGCAATATAATTAACGAGACACAATGCATTACACACAATTCACTTTGTGCATTCTGTCCATTGGCCTCTTTGTAGATCAATGGAAATGATAATGACAATGGAGTTCTCCTGGGAAAGTGGCAAGGAAGTTTCCACTCACATGAGAATCCATCCAGATGGGATGGCAGCGTGGTGATCCTCAAGAAATGGCGCCAGGACAACTACAGACCTGTTCAGTACGGCCAGTGCTGGGTTTTTGCAGGTGTGATGTGTACAGGTAAGTTGTAAGAATAGAGGCCTGGGGTGAAATGGAGGCATCTGTGACCTCCGGTTTTATCAAAAGTACAAAGCAATAATTTCTAAAAAAGGAACAGTGCGGTGAAGACCACAAATTCTCAGGAACCGCAAAATTTTTAGACGCTTTGTTTTGCAGATGTTTGTAATCATCGAACTAAAGCTGTGTGGGTTCTGTTGCATGTCTTGTTTGTTTTTTTTATAAAAATATATTTCAGTTTTGAGGTGCTTGGGGATTCCAACTCGTTTGGTTTCAAATTTTAACTCTGCCCACGACGTGGATAGAAACCTGAGTATCGATAAGTACTATGACAGCTCTGGAAGGAGTCTTAATATCAGCAAGGATTCTACATGGTAAATATAATCTCTTGCATTTCACCAATAACTGGAGAGAAGACTTAGGAGACTTAAAAACATGAACACTAGTAGTAAAAAAGCAGCTGAATGGACAAAATGTAATACAACTATTTAAATTGATACTGCAGACATCCATTCGGAAAAAGAAAACCTAAACAACATCATGGTTTTCTCCCTCCCTGTCCTGAGGTCTATACCTCAAAAGCAGGCAGTAAACCTGTCTTGTGAAAGAGGTACTGTAACTGGACAGCTTGTGTCTCATGTTGGAGGATCTTAAAAAAAAAAAAAATTCACTACTCCTTTCTAACTGGAAGTTTGTGTGACTCTGTATTATCGTGTTTTTTAGACATTGTTCTTTGTGTCCAGGGATTATCATGTCTGGAATGAAAGCTGGTTCATTCGCCCAGACCTGGGAAGATCTTACAATGGATGGCAGGTTCTAGATGCCACTCCACAAGAACAAAGCAGAGGTAACAGTACAGGTTCTCATCCTGACTTAACAGTCCTTTTCCAAACAGAGCACAACTAATAAAGTGTGACCTTCTTTTTTTCACATTTTAGGAATTTTTCAGTGTGGCCCTGCCTCTGTCTTAGCCATCAAAGAAGGTGAAGTAGGCTTGGACTACGACACCTTGTTTGTGTACTCAGAGGTGAATGCTGACTGCAACAGATGGATTGTTTACAATGATGGAACCAAGAAAAGAGTTTATTGTGATACTGAGATAATTGGCAGGTCCATCAGCACCAAAGCTGTGGGCAGCAATGGCCGTGTGGATGTCACCGCTAACTACAAATATCCAGAAGGTAAAGGAATTGTCACAAATTATCGCCTTGTTATCACAGCTATTGCCTACAGAATTCTTGGTGATGGGAAGATAGAATGAGCAACCCCCTTCCTTCAGAAAATGTTTCTGCCAGTGTTCTCAGGCTACTTTCTTAATACAATGGGTATTATATTCCTGGGTTTGTACATTTTGTAGCTTCCTTGTTAAGGGACATTACAAAATACAGATGTTAGTCCCTTACACAGAAGTATAAAATTTAATATATACACAAAATACAGCTATAAACCATGTTTTACTACACAGGGCAGACAAATCCTCAGGGTTTCACTCTGCAATGTTTTAGTGCAACCATATTTAATACAGAAGCTGGCTGTCATCAGATCAGCAAAGTAACACTTAGCACACTGCTGCATGTTCTGACCAGAGAAAAAGAAATCTCACTTCTTAAACAAATACAAATGCATCATATTTCATTTTAGTGATTTATTCACCTTGTAACAGCATATCAACTGTGAAAAACCTGGACAGGAGCTTAATGAAGATATGGGGAGCTTTCAGGTACTGCATATTTCTGAGTGATGCAGAGCTGATACCCTGTATTGGTCTGAAAGCCTTTACACAGAGGAGGTGCATTTGCAACAAAAGTAGAATTTTACTTGTTTCTCTCCTCCCACCAGGTTCTTCTGAGGAAAGACGAGTTTATAGAAAGGCCTTGAGTAAGATCCTTGGAACAAGCATCACAGAGGGAAGCACAGAATCTCCCAGTGGAAGATCTTCAGAGACAATGAGAAACCCTGGGATTGCTGGGAAATTCAAGCTGGCTGAACCCCCAGTTCTTGGCAAAGACATTAACCTCATCCTAGTGCTCAATAACCTCTCCTCTGACCGCAAGAGCGTGAGGGTGGACATGAGTGCATCAACCATCCTGTACACAAGGAGAACAGTGGCTGAGATCTTGAAGGCAGCCACTTCTGTGGAGCTTGGTCCTAGACAAGGTAACTTTTCATGTCCCTCAGGAGCCAATATAGCCCTTTTCCTAGCCACAGGAAGGCAACTGGAGGGAAGAAACATCAGCATCATACCTGTATCAGCTTTGTAGTGCATCTACTCATTCCACCTCTTCACAGCATGGTTTATGACTACCTGTTTTTATTTTTTTTTCCTCTGAAAACTTTCACTAGTTCAAGTATTAATTGGATGTCTCATGAAATGTTACATAGAAGGCTACACTTATGTTATAGCTCCAGAAGCAGCACTGTACATGTGTGTGTGTGGTGGTATCTATATGTATATATATGTGCATGTGTGTGTGGTGATTGTTACATAGAAACACATCTTACTCTTAACAAATAAAAAAAAGTCTGATGTATGCCTTCTGGCACTCAACAGGCGACACTTGAAATCAACTAGGAAAACGTTTAAAAGTTACACTGAAACTCTGTCTCTCTTTTGAAGAGTCAAGACTATTGAAATTATCATAGAGATCTTTTTCATCCCCAGGGGCTACAAAGATAAACATTTTTCCCATACACAGCAGAAAAGTTGTACGACTACAATGAGCAGTTGACCAGGTCACTTGAAAAGGATCTCTGTGAATCTTGACCCAAAATTTCTTCTCGACTGAGGTAAAATAAAGAGGATGTAAGGAGGGAATAGATTAAAATGGTTATACCTCTAATCATGAGAAATACAAAGGGTCAGGAATCCAGTGAAATGCAGATGAGAAGACTCCCTCAGTTTCAGGCCAAAATCCTCTATTCAAAACTGTAAGGGTCAAATGAGCTAAAGTAGAAAAGGATCACCAGGAGAGGGAAATACACAACCAGTCTCACAATAAGGAGATACAAACAGACTCCAGCTGCCATCATTTTTCTCTTCAGTAATTAACAAAACCCCTCACTATAACTCTCTTTTCTTTAGCTTTCCTTGAAAATGTAACAGTTCCTAAATATAAATCTGAATTCTAGGGAAGCATATCCGAGTAAAGATCCCTTATACTCATTATGGAAAATACCTGACTACTGACAAAAGGATCCAAGTCACTGCTTTGTGTGAAGTCATGCGTTCACAAGGGCTGAAGCTGCTGGTGGAGAAGACAATCATTTTAGAGGACACAAACATCATCATTAAGGTAAACAAAAGGGTCTTCCTGGAGTTCAGATCTTAGGAAGAGAGTTTGGGGTTAAATGCATTACTTCAGGCTGCAATTTCAGATATTTTTCCAAAACCCTGCCTGCTTAAATTGAGAAAATAAGGATATGAGAGGCCAGTTCTGAACCTTGGCCTGAATCTGTCCCATTTTTCAGAAAAGCTCTGACACTTTCTTTCTTTCCCAGTCACAAGCCACTGCTTTGCATTCACAGTATTTGCTTTCATGTCATGTATTCTGGTTATTGAACGCTTGTGTTGTCTTTAAACAACTTTGCCTACCAAATTTCAGATTTAAACCTTTAATGGTTAGGGCCAGCTAATATTGTTTTAACACTTTAATCCTAATCAATGATGTGTGAAAAAAGAAAAAAAGCCACTCAGCAACCCAAAGACCAGACAGGTTTCATGGGAGGTGTCTGTGTAGTCAGGGCTCTGTTTCACTGAAATTGGGCACAACATATTGCAGACAGCTTGTCAGCACAATTTAGCTAAGCCAAATCCAGCACCAAGCATTAGGAAAGCTAAAGGTCATTTAGAGCTCGACTGAATTCTGCCTCCAGGGAACTGTAGAACAGTGAATGATCAGAAATGTGCCTTTGTCCTTCAGCTGCCTCGGAGGGTTGTAGTGAACAAAGCTGTGACTCTGGAGATCTCCTACGCCAACCCCCTCCCCGAGCCCGTGAGCCGCTGTGTCCTCCTGGTGACTCTGATGAACCAACAGGTCAAGATAAAGTAAGTGAAGGCTCCAGCACTCACCCAGTGCTTCCAGCATGGCCAATAGCAGGTCTAATTTCTCAAAGAGAAAAAAAAAAATCACACTTGAATTGTCTTTTTTATATTTTCTATTTCTGAAAACAGAAATGCCAACAAATATATATTGAGGTCGGATTCCTTAGTCATGTGGGGTTTTTTCCACACAGAGCTTCTTTAACAACTAAAACATTTTTCTTTCCTGGGGAAGCAAATGCACATCTAAAATTCATTTGTCCCTCTGAAGTTTATCCTGCAGTTTGACTTAGTGTTTTTATTTACATATACACTACCCTGGCACTACAAAGATAACTGGGCTAAAGCAAACAAGTGAGACATTCCCCTTGTTTCAGCCCAAACAAGAAGATGCTGTCTTCTCCTTTAAAGCAAGAGAAAATTCTGCCTTTTTGAAACATAAAAGCAAAATGTTCTATTTTGTTTTTCTTCTGGACTCTGCTACTTTATGGTTCAACTCAGTGTTGAGTAGTAGTTTGTATTTTCCTAAAGATTTTTTTATTGTAAAACAGCCTGACTTGCTGTGGCTGTGGAACTATTTGGACATAATAATCCATAAAAACGTAGAAAACATTATTCTAGTAAAAGACTAAGCCAATTTAGGCCAAAAGGAGATATAAAACAAAGCACAGTAGTCATTAGAAAAATCATTATTGGCAAAACGGATATGAACCAAGCAAGCACTGGACAGGGCACTGACCTTTGACATCAGAGTTTTTCTATTCTGAGTTTGTGTTGACTATCCAAATTTGCATCCACCCCTAAGATGGAGGTATGACACAGCACTTCTCATTTACCTAAGTCCATTTGAGAGTAAAGGAAGATAGTACTGTCCTTTCTAATTTCTTAGTCTACACAAAGCCTCAAACCCTAAGTAATTCTCAAAACCCAAGGATGGGTCTCAAGGAACTGTTTGGGTTCTAGATTCCAAGCAGCAGTTCTGCTTCTTGGGAATCTCATAAAAGACAATGCAAGCCTGAGTTAAATTATTTTTTTCTTTTTTTATTTTTTCAGTTTGGCACGACTGGGACCAAGGGAGCGATCAAAAATTTATTTTGAATTCACACCTCGGAGGGCTGGGCCCTTACAGCTGCAAGTAGACTTCTCTTGTGACAAATTTTCACATGTTAAGGGATTTGTAACCATTGCAGTAGCACCTGCATAATGTGATGGAATCAACCTTCCATTTTGGCATTAACAAAGCAAGACACTCTCCTCTGTATAGGAACAGTGATGACAGAAAGGAACTTCGCACAAAAATTGGTAACCTCTTACAATGCAATAGAATCAAGTCTCCTGCTTTCATGGTTATTAATTATTTAGCCTGTAATTCTTGTATTTCTTTATTTTTTCTCCTCGACTAAAAAAAAATGAAGCCCTTTCTTTGTAGAAATAGTTTCACTATCTTCAGATCTCATTCTGTTAAGCTCTCAGTTTTGACTTTTCCCTCAGATAATTAATACAATCTCTTTTCAACCACATTCTAATTGTCAGCAATAAATAAAAATCATTCTCAACTGTATTGTTTTGTAATGATTTGTACATTCCGTGGGAGTATTACAAGAAATCACAAGACTGAGGCAAGTTCTTTCTTCTTCATTTCACAAGTCTCTAACCTAGAAGAATAGGGTTGTTTCCTCCATTGTTCATCTAATTTCTGTATTTTGTGACACCTATAGCTCCATTAATGGGGAAGAAAAAGCCTCTGAAGGATGGAAAAAGTAATGTTTGGGGTCCGTGGCAGTATCTCTGTGGTCTGTGGGCACAGGCCTGTCACAGAGTGGAGAACACACGTACACATTCAAAACAACAAATTAATTCTTATGTAGCCTGACAGAGTCCCGAGCACCACAAAGCACAGGGAGAGTTTTGCATTATTGTGGCAGCCCAGCAACACAAGGCAAGTAACACTTTTTGCCCACCAGTGTAAGGTCACTGAAGACAAGGACATTTGTCTTCAAACTTTCCCTGTGCAGCTCATTCAGGGCAGCTCCAACTCCACACCTGTCAGTGTCTGCAGACAGAAGCCTCTTCTGTGAGTTCCCAGTCCCAGCATTTCCAGGTACCAGGTGTCACCTGAAACACACCTGCAAGGAACTGTGAGGATTCCCTGTTCCTGCAGCTTCTCCAGGACTGCTGTGACAGGTAATCACTGACCAGGCACAGCTCACACTCAGAGCAGGATGTTGGGCAAACATGGTGTGCAAAGAGCTCTACCAAGCCTGAAGATTCACTTTCGTTGTATGACTTATGAAACGTTTAAAGCAGAATTAATGAGGTCAAAATTCTGAGCCACAGAGCTGTCAGGAGTTATGGATATGGGTGTTTTTGTCTGACAGGTGATAACATTTCAGAGTCTGAGGCATCCAGACAGGATCACAAATTCTTACTGGAAAAAAAAAAACACAAATACACTTCTTAATACAAGAAACCATAAAAAACCCTCTAGATTCCTTTTTAAAAATAAGTTTAAGCTGCAGGCAATTAATTTACCTTTTTGGTTCCCAGCAATCTAAATATGAATGTGGAAACAAAACAGAAAACAGAATGGAACAAAGGACACAATGCAGAAATGTAGAGGTGAGGAAAATAACAGATCATCCCTTCTCCTGACACCCCTTACTCCTCATCACAGACACTGGAAGTTCAGAACAGTGTGCAACCTGCTCTTGGGACAAATTGGCAGGGCATGTTTTTAGATAAGCTGTGACACAGGACAAGGGAGGAGAGAGCAGGAGGGAGCTGCAGGAGCAGAGAAGAGAGTGCCTGTAATTACACTGGGCAGGGCTCACACCAGAAGAGCAGCTCTGCAGCTTCCTCCAGGGCCCAACCAAGGATGCCAAACAGCTACAGAGAAAATATGTACACGTATGATGAAGACCAAAGTACAAAGAAAAATTATTAGAAGGAGAGGCAGCCATTAAACACTTCTCTTTACTTAACACAAGTCCCTGATCACAGCTGACTGCACAACAATGACCCTGCCCTGGGATGTGTTGCTTCTTACAGAAGAAATGCAGATTATAGGTAAGCACGTCCGAAACAGGCAATGACAATGCCACAACACTACTGCAATGTTTCCAAGAAAGAATTAATTATATGCAGTTATGTGGAAGATCTTCAGGCAGACCTGTCTTAAAAAAAGAGAAAAAGTGGGAAAAAAAGCTACTGACAGTAACACTAATTATTATCCACCTACTTAGATCACTCCATGTCCCACACAGCCATGCTGTACAAGGGGTATATCTGTCTAAACTTGTCCTCTGTACGTACAGTCTCCAAAAACCTAAACTGACACAAACCAAACCATCCAAAATTAAGTCACTTCTGACTACTTAAGTTAATATTTCCTTCATTAGATCCAATTTGGGATGTTTTCCTCTCTAAAACACCAGAATACTGATTATCATCTTTCCTCAGTCATTCACCAGTTTTACATAAGCATAATTGGATTGAAGATTGTGCAATTAAAGCAGTCATCAGTGGATGCTCACGTAGGATATCACTACAAAAACAGTAACTACCAACCACAGGTCACACCCAGCTTCTATAAACTCCAGCCTCTGTAGCCAAGTCCAGTCCTGAGCCTTTCATTACTGGTGCTGGTGGAAGAGGATTTAGAATGTTCTTGCACACTTTTGTAACCATAACCTGAGCTACGCACAAGTGTGGAAAAGAAGAAAGAATCCTGATGGCAGGTAAGTTCATCCAGCCTGATGGCTCCAGACATCACTCTTCCAATCCAGACAAGTGATATTTGCTGAGGAAACAAGATAAATTACACCTACCTGTTCTCTCAGCAACTCAGCCTTTTTTTGGGTTAAATGTATTTACGGGTTATTCTACTATAACTGACTTTCTTTTTCCTTTTATTAACATGGGTCTTGAACATTTTTTTTTCCAGTTACACAGACAAGTAGAGTAAGAAAATATTTTTCTATCATATCAATTAACAGCTGTATTCACTGCTTCTGCAGCATCTAATCAACACTGTTGGCTAGTGACTGGGGCATCAAACTGCTACATGGAAGTCCCAGGCTCTAAGATCAGATGAAGCCTGGTCTCAGACAGGTCACTTGGTGGCCCCTGAACTCTCAGGAGGGGCTGTGTCAGCCTGAGTGCTGCTTGTCTGTATGGGATGGCACTTGCTGTCCTCACCCTCATGCTGACTGTAAAGATCTCTAGTTAGGTACATGTATCATGGAATGCTCACACAGTCTATCTACAGTTTAGACTAAAGATGTTTTCCTGTTATAGCTTCAGCTTTCAGTCAAAGGCAAAAAGAATCCTGTGTGCACCATGATCACCATTTTCTGCAGTGATCACCAGGCTTTTCCTTCTGAGCATGCTCTGCCCATTACGGGATGGACACCCAAACAAATTTCTAGAACTTTGGCCACTTGTACACTGACAGAATTATTGAAAATGTTTCTCTAATGGACACTGAGAGAAGAAAAAGAAATAATAAGATCGAAAACTGTGAAGATCAAAACATGGATAAATCTGAGGTTCACAGACAAAAGACTGGCATCAAGCTTTATTGCGCTCTTGCCCCACATACAGAACATTTTTTCTGATCTCCTGCACATATTCACTAGAAATGCCTATGTAACCACAGACTTTGCAAGGCAAATCAAATTATTAATGCAGTAAATTGTTAGAGCAAACCAATGCTAGCCACTGCCTTTGTCTTTCCTTTTTCTCCACACATCCCCTCTTACTCTGCTGGACATCTCATCTTCGCCTGTGACATTCCACTCTGAAAGCCTTTAGCAGCAACTGTTTAGGTCCTTAAACATCAAAACCTCACTAATATCAAGACCATAGCTCAGTTACCAATAAATCCTCCATGCATGACATTTTTATTTGCAGATGTGCAAAATGCTCCCAGTTTCCTGCATCCCTGCACAACCCACAACACGTGTGCTCTCTGCCCTGCAGGACCTGGGCATTCAGGGTACACATGGATAAAGTGCAGCAAGGCAAACTGACTTCTTTTCAAACCCTGACTCCAAGCGCCCTTCAGAAACATGTTCTAAGTCACTCTCATTTAGAGGACTTGATGCTTTCTGTAGGTCCCTTTCAATTAAACATATTTAAGTCCGGAAAATGAAGTGATGATGCAAGAGAGACACTTTCGAGGCATTTTACATCATGTGACTCAAACATCACACTCCTGCCATTGGAATTTTTGTCTCCAGGTGATACATCTGAAGCAAGACCCTTAACTAAAACCACTCAAACATGCTTATGCTCAGAGACTACAGGAAAGCCACTTGCTCCAGGCCTTTACTGCTGCCTTGGAAATGCATGTGCACATTTCTTCCAAAAAGCTGAAAAATTAGTACAATTGTGCCTTCATCAAGCCTTCACAGAATATAACTGTGCTGCAAACACAGCAGAAAACTCAAATATCACCCTCCCTATTAATATAGTAGAACCCTATGGATTCCCTCAGATATGAACCTTTTTCCAAGTGATTCAAGGTGGGGCTAAACCAATTCCTGTATCTTGATTCAGCGAAATGATGGAAGTGTTGCTTACAGCACCATTAGTCTGCAAAGGGTTAAAACCTCTAATCAGAGCAGGAAGTTTTCTTCATCTGAAACTCCTCTGGCATACCATACTGGGAAAGGGCACTTTCCAAACACCTGTTTTCATCGAGGGATCTGTATTTTTATCTGGTTTGTTTTTGTTGTTGTGGGCTTTTTTTTAATTTATCAAGGAAAGAAAAACTTGAAGCTTTTGCAATCTGAGCTTCAGTGCCCCATTTTCAACATTGGGCAACCTATCATGATACAATAGAGCAACCCAGAGCACTGCCTCGAGATATGCCACTCCTCTGCTTGTAATCTTTTTCCAACAGAGTGTAAAATAACACCCAACAAGACTGTAATTTAATTGAGATACAAGATATGTGAGAAGATAACATGCAAGTTCCACACTGAAGACACTTACCTTCTAGTCATCATCTGTCAGACAGTGTTTCCAGAATCAGCCATGCTCTTGCTCATGAGAGTTTTAATACTTCTTTCTGTAAAACATTCTGGGAACTAGAGACCACCACAGAAAAAGAACAGGAACATGAGGAATAGAACAGTCTCTTCAAACTTTGTCAACGTCTTACCTAAATGCAAAAGATTTTGATTTTTTTAATCAAAGATGAATTCTCTGAATTTTGACTTTTTGAATGTCTTTTCTCTTTCTGAAAGAAGCCTACAGAAAAGATATTTTAGCTGTTCCTCTTACTTATTGGCTTTTTTCCCCAATTTTTAATAACAGTAGGTTTTTCTTTTTTCTTATAGTATATAATGCCAGCTATATATAAATAAAATAAAATTACTACATTAGACTGAATGAAAAGGTGTACAAGTGTGAAGGAAAATGTTTTTAATTAACATGTCTTGTGTCCTTCTAGCCCTGAAAATAGGCAAAGTCAATTGGCAATCCAAATTAAATAAAGCTGCACACCACACCTCTGATTACAGCAGCACAGAAGCGATCTTGAGGAGAGGGCAGCCCTTCAGCATCTCTCTGAACCTCAAAACAACTATGCATTCTTGGGACAACTTCACCTTTACTGCAAGCACAGGTAATTTCCCCATGGCACTCACCTCACATCCAAGTTATTCCAGCTCCAAAATCCTTGTGCCTTACAGGTCTATGTGGCCCATTCTTGAAACATTATGCTTTGCCCTGTATCATTCAGAATTCATTTTCCTTTTAGGCTTAGGAGTGACCATTTTAATGTTTGATCTATACCTTAAGGCAAGAGACAGGTAAGGTAATAATTAAAAGAAAGGCAGGAGCCATCCTCATTCCAAAACCAAGCCTGTATCTCTGCTCCTGAGGACATCCCTGCAACACTGCACATCATCTTCACCCTGCTCCCTGAACGTGCTGCACCTCTCCCTCCCGTAAACCACCATCCCCAATTCATCCATTCTCTCTGGCAGGACCATCTCCAGCAGAATCCCAGCAGACCAAGGCCATATTTACCCTTTCTGAGGAGAGTGCCAGTGGCTGGAGTGCAACCCAAGAGCCCAGTGAGCCTGGCTGCCTGAACTTCACCATCCTCAGCCCAGCCAACGCTGTCATCGGACGATACAAACTCAAACTCCAGGTCCTTGCTGGGAACAAGGTCTCTTCAAAAGTCCTGGGCCAGTTTGTGCTACTCTTCAATCCCTGGTGCCCAGGTACACTCTGATGTATCACATCCTTCAAATAACTCATTGTCTCAGCCAGGAAATCTGGGTCTCACAGTGAATTCTGTACCTGACAGTCACAGCTACAGAAAGTTTTTCTTTTGCTCAACATCAATGGTCAAGTTTTTGTCCCTCCTTCTGTGCTAATAGGCATCAAAGACCCAGACTCTTGCTTGTATGATAAGAAATCAGAGGCAGCAAATATTCCAAATATTTATTCTAGAATTTTTTTCCCTATGATTCTTGTATTCAGTTGTAAAACAAGCAATATCTACTGGTAAGACACGTACTGAGCTTAGTGAAGGGACAGGAGCACAGTCAGATTCCCTCAAAGGAATTTCATGCTTATTTTATACACTCTCTAAATGATTACAGAGGTGTAGGAGGGAGTCTGACATAGAAGGGTAGTCTAACCTGTTCCCTAGAACTGCCCTCTAGATGAGATTTTCAGTTACAACAAAACAATTTCCTCCCAGCCATCATGTCTCATTCTGCTTGTAGATGATGATGTCTACATGGATAACGAAAAGGAGAGACAGGAGTATGTTCTGAATGACAGTGGAATCATATTTCAGGGACTGGAAAAAGATATTCAACAAGAAGCTTGGAACTATGGACAGGTAAACAGCATCACCTCTTCCAGAACTTTCAAATGAGGAGTGGTGGGTACATAGGCTCTTGAGGAGAAAAAAATCTTATAGTATGAGAGCTCAGTATTCCTCACTCACTTCAGATTTTCTTGCAGATATCTCACTTACCAATACATTACAGCAGCATCAGGATCATTTCCCCTGTCTGGCATGTGCTAATACAGAAATAAAGGAAACAAAGCATTATTTTAGTTTTCTTTTGCCTAGTACACAAACTGGCAAAACTTGCTTGTTTTTATGACCCTTGTAGAGTGCAAAGAAAGCCACTGGGTATTGCAAAGCCAGTACATGTCAATATTTACAGTCTGTTCTGTAGCGGGGCAGAAGACAGTAAAAGGATATCCCAAATCTACTCAACTGAAACAAATCAAGTTGGAATTTTTGAAAATCAGTTTGGCCCTCCACAGTTAGAACTGCAGCCCATCTGTGGCCAAGCAGCTATCCCACAGCTCCCCAGCCAGCCAAAACCATTCCTGACCACTTCATGCCCTCCAACTGCACCAGCAGTTACAGAAAGCATTTCTATTGATCCTTCTGATCCCTTTGGCTGCTTTTACACTAATAAATGAAACATGGCCAGAGCTCCTTTCTGTCTCAGAGGTCAAGGGCCATCTTCACCTGGCCACATCCATCCAACACTGGGACATTCCTTGGGCCCATTGCAGTGTCTCAGTGACCCTAATCCACAGTAATTATTTTTGTGGGTTTCTTTCAGTTCACATCACCTGATATGAACTGGAGGCAGCCTGTGAGAGTAAAGCTTTCATAACAGAAGGGTACCTGAAGGGACACGGCAGGATGTGGGAGGGTGTGAACCCTGCCAAGCCCAACCTGTAGTGGTCTTGTCTGTTCCACCAGGCCACATAATGTCCTCATGAATGCCAGTGGCCATGGCCCCACACTGTGCTCACAGATGTCTTTAAAATACTGTGGAGGGTTGGCAGCCTAATGCTTATGTTTTCTTCTTGGCCCAATTTTCATTAACAGTACTAGAGAACACCTCTATTCCCAACATCTTCCCATCATGCTAGGAGAAGGAAAACAGGTGGGGAGTTTATCCTTGGGTTTACTTATTAAATTAACTTTTAATATGTTGCTTGTTTTGATTTCAGTTTGAAGAGGATATCCTTGATATCTCCCTGGCTATACTGGATCGGAGCCTGAGCCACCGCCAGGACCCAGCTGTGGATGTGTCCAACAGGAACAACCCTGTCTATGTCAGCAGGGTTATCAGTGCCATGGTAAAGTCACCAATCAGTTACAGATGGAAAAGCACCCACCAACAAACCCCCAGTGCCTGAGTGGGAATGCCTCAGAGTTTTATAAATGTAGCTAAGCAAAAAATAGCTACAAAATAGGTAAAATGGAGATTTAGTCCTCTTCCCAAGAGTTTGTTCATGACTGAAGGAATGTTTTCATGAACTTTTGGGGAACAGTGAGACTCAGATGTGTTTTCCTAACATTTTCTGTCCATTAGATGTTTTCACTAATTTGGAAAGCCTGTGTCTATTCTGAAATCACTTGCTAAGTTTTTCAAACTCCAAGAGAAGCATGAAATATTTTGGAAAACCAGTGCTGGTATGGCTGCATGTAATGTGTGAATTTAGTATTTTTCACTTAAAGGATATTTCCTGCAACGAATAGTTACAACTTCCCAGCACACACCCACCCTCACCAACACATAAATACACAACTAGGTAGCTGAAAAGCTTTCCATTTTATAAATAATACATGCCTCACCACATTCCTCAGCTGAGATTTCTCCTTTATAGCTATGATAGTTTTCAGCCTTTTAGACAGCACTCACTTCAGGCATTCTCAGCTTCAACATAAAGTAAATTAGTCTACTTAGATGTACAAAATTACTAGAAGCACAAATACTTAAAAAAAAAAACCACAAAAGAACTTACTGCTTTCCGTACCATTCCACACAACACTTAAACAGGGCTCTACAATGGATGTGCACGAATATATGCAACCACATCTAACAAGTTTGAGCAAGCTGTAAGTACTTTATGCACATTTGCAACAATGCACATTCAGAGAAAAGATGGACTTCTCGAGGCTTCTACATAAATCTCTTGAGAATGTGAAGCAATACTGAATGCACAGTCTAACACAGTAATGACACACAATAAGGTGAAGTCAATAGATGAAACAGAAAATATGAACAGGTGTCAGTTCAGTACCTTTGGGACCACTTGCACTGAAAACAAGGCAGATTTGAATCATCAGACTCTACAATCTGTCCTGGGTTTGGTCCAATTGTGCCACCTGAGCAGACAAAATTCTATCTAAGATTCGAACACTGTGTCCCATCATCCAGTCGATGAGAACAGTGGTACCCACAGGGTCACTTCTAACTCTCCCCTCTCTCTTTTCCTGTAAATATTTTAATCCTCTCATGAGAAGGACTCTTTCAGGTTAACAGCAACGATGAAAAAGGAGTAGTGGAAGGGAAGTGGAGTGGGAAGTACCGCTCAGGAACCAACCCCCTGCGCTGGAGCGGCAGCGTGAGCATCCTCCGCAAGTGGTACCGGGCCAGGTACCGCCCCGTGCGCTACGGCCAGTGCTGGGTCTTTGCAGGAGTCACCTGCACAGGTACACAGGGAGGGATGGAAATGACACCAGAAAGGCAGCTCACTACAAGTTCTGCAGTTTGGACTTTGTGACAATGCTGCTGAAGCTGTTTCAGCTTGGGCAGGGAGAGTGAAGAAACTCTGCTCTCCATGTTGGAAGGGTTCATCTCTTTAATTTTAAACGGTGAGAGGTTGTAATAATGGATACCAGCTTTGTGAGTAATCAGACAAATATCAAAGGGATTTTCCAGGCTGGGCTGGTGAAAAGAGCAAGGTTTCCTGTTTCAAAGCCAGGATTCAAAGAAAACCAGTACTCTTGTAAGTCCATCTCCTCACAATGCCAGTTTTCTACTGCTGTGTCTTACCTACTGGTGACACAAAAGCAAGTCACAGTTCTGAGGACCTGTAAAGGGAGCTGCAAGTCAGGAAAAGTATTTCACCCTAGCAGTGTCCAGTTAGAGCTGCTCTGAGACACAAGAGCCTCTCTGGGGAAAATACAAAGGAAAATTGAGAGATACCTCAGTAAGATGAAAAAAGAAGCAAGTAACAGAGGAACAAATAGAGAGAAAATGGGAGAGAGAACAGGATGAAGAATCAAAGATTAAAATAAATGGGTGAATCTAACATTAAAAAGGACATGACAGCTAAGAATGTCATGTGAGTGGAAGTGTCTTCTAAGCAATTTTGGACAATGCCTGTGATTTGCATCATATCTGGAGGGAAATTTCTGAGGGTTTGTTTCACCACTGAAAACATACACTAGACTGTTTGACCAAGAAAAACAGAAAAATATTTTCTAAATGTCTGTAGAAAAGGTTTACAAAACTTTTATGGTATTCTATATTGCAGTGCTGAGATGCTTGGGAATACCTACTCGTGTTATTACAAACTTCAACTCTGCCCATGACAAGAATCTAAATCTGAGTATTGATAAGTACATTGACAAGTCTGGAAAGACCCTGAGCCTGAGCGAAGACAGTGTGTGGTAAACATACATATTTCTGTAATATTTCTTCCATTATGTCACCCACTAATTAAAAGATCTAGAATCACATTCCTGAAAAAACACCCCAACCTCATGCTCCCAGTGACACAAAACTCCACACCAAAGAATCCACAGAGTGTTTAGGAATTCAGTATGTAGTCAGCTGCATGATTTTGAAGTATTAACAGAGACCATACTTTGTATCACTGCTATTCCACATATAATGTGAAAATATAACTGCCAATCTTGTCTCTATTGTATGAAAATTCAAATTTTTCCAAAGAAAATTGAAGAGTGATTAGCCTCTTGCCCAAAAGTTTTATCAGCTTGTCCCTCCAATCCTGAAACAGAGCACTCTCAGAATCCCCACAGTTTTAGACCCAGCTCTCCTGTGCTACACATTGCCCTCTCAGTCTTTCCCAGTTGCCACAATCCTGAGAGGTTACCAAAGTAAAAGTAATATGTTTAGTACAGCTGAGAAAAATTCCATCCCATTCCCTAGGATGAACATGCTGTTTCACCCCAGAGAAGCTGTTAAAAAATGTTCTTTTGACAAGCAAGAGCACACAAAGTACCACACTGCACAGGTGTGTTGTACTGCAGCACCAGTGCCTCAGTCACCAAGCACAACACAGCATGTGGACTCAATGGGACAATGGTGACATGAAGTAGAAAGAAAACTGTGAATTAAATACCAACAAATAGCAAAGTGCACAGGAGACCTTTGGCTGTTTGTTCTGGAATGTCCACTACTGAATTATTGACTCTGAAATGAATTATTTTCCTTTTAACATTTCTTTTTTGTAACATCCCAACATTTCTCAGATATCTAAACACAAAAAGCTGGCAAAAAAAGGGGGAAGGGGCACTCATGTAAGGAGCCAGCAGCTGCTCTCTCAACAGAGGAGTTTTCATTCACACAGCTGTGATTATTTCTTGCATTGTATGAATCAGGTATTATGCATTCTACCTCCCTTACAGGAATTTCCATGTCTGGAATGAAAGCTGGTTCATTAGAAGAGATCTTGGCTCTTTTTATGATGGATGGCAGGTTCTGGATGCAACACCTCAGGAAAAAAGCAAAGGTAACACTGTTGCAAATATACAAAACCTGTAGGTGGTGTTACTCCTAAAGATTGTCATGGAAATCTCAGGACAATTCTCTTCTATATATTCCCTGCAGATGTAGCATTAATTTGGGTGCACAAGAAAAGCAATACCCATGTCAGTCTCCAGTAGGCAGCTTTTCTGTCATCCTCTGGATTGCTTACCAGCATGTAATTCAATTCTTCTTTTTGGAATTTTGATTTTCTGCCTCCACAAAAGCCAGCACATCTTAAGTTCACTTATCTCACCTTTGCTTGTCTTAGCTCCTCACATCACACAGTTCCATTCCCCACTACTAGGTTTAACAAATGTAGTTCCTTGGTTTCAATGCACACACAGCACTGTTGGTTCCCATTTCTTAAATCTGACTGTGCTTCTGACTTGGTATACAGCCTTTGGAGGGCAAGAACCCTTCTCACAGCACACATCATAAGAAGCTTTAGCTCTCCCTAACAACCTCCTCTTTTATCCCACCTTTTGACAGAAAGTGCCTGTGGAATCTCTGGACATGCTGTAACATATTACACAGACATGGAAACAGTGGACTTGACCTAAATGTGTCTGTGGAGGGAGTGCCTCTCCCCCTTGCTGTCAACAGAAGGATTTATGTTGTTTAACTTATCCCAAATGTGTCTTTGGAGTGAGTGCCTCTCCCTCTTGCTGTCAGCATGAGGATTTATGTGGTTTAACTTCTCCCTCTCTAATATAGGCATATATCAGTGTGGTCCTGCCTCCACCAGAGCCATTAAAGAAGGGGATGTGAACCTGGATTACGACAGCCCCTTTGTGTTTGCAGCAGTGAATGCTGACTGTGTCACTTGGATTCGCTATAGCAAGAAAAGAAGAGAGAGAGTTTTTTCTGATACCAGGAAGATTGGAAAATTTATCAGCACCAAAGCAGTGGGCACCAACTCCCGTGTAGATATCACTGCTAATTACAAATATCCAGAAGGTAAATTCTTTATTACAGTTGTCTTGCCACTGATGAACAGAAGCGAAAAGAATTTAGGCCTTTGTTGGACTGAGCAACAACTTAATTTCTTTACCTGTTCTACAGAAAAGTAATACTGAATTTTCAAAGTCTTAGGGCTCCTTATCAGCTGATATTGATTCAATATGGCCTTTGAGCCATATAATGTATTCAATACAAGGTCAGAGCTATTTCTGTAAAACATTCTGTCCCAGTTGTTCTGACCAGCTGGTAAGCATATTTCTGTTATGCAGCAATAGCCATCCTGGAGAGCTGTTTGGGGAGAATTTCTACAAAAGGGTTTTTTCACCCTTCTCAGTTTCAGAGGACACGGAAATTGCCCCAGTTTATGCAGAACTGAGCTCTCCCAGGAATTCTCTTTCTACTGCCCACAGCTTCTACAAGGTGCCCATGAATAGCCACCTGAAGCTGATAAGCAGGTTTGACTTTCCAGCCTTCATGGCTATGTACATTCATTTGCTTTTGTGCCAAAATTCACATCAAGGTTAGATCTCACCTTCTCTTCTTGAGTATTCTTGCCCTTCTCAGCTTTCCTGAACTTCTGAGATCAATCCTGGCTCCACTGCACTATATCCAGTACATGAGATCTCTGACCATGGTATCTTTCAAAGCAGGATCCTTGAAAGAAAGGCAGGTGTACAAGAAAGCACTGAAGCTGCTTGGTGTGAGAAGACCTGGAAAAAGAACCAAAATTCCAAGACCTAGAAGACGATTTTCAAGGGCACAGCCTGCACAAAGCCCCAGTATCTCGGGGAAGCTGATCCTTCAGGCATCTCCTGTAACTGGCCAGGACATCCCCCTCACCTTGGCACTCAGAAACTTGATCTCAGATTTCAAGACCATAAAGGTTAAACTGAGGGCTTCAGCCATTCTCTACACCAGAAAACCCCAGGCAGAGATTTTGCAGTTGCATAGGTCTGTTAAACTTGGATCTAAAGAAGGTAATTTTAATTTTATTGCAGCTTTTATTACGGGACAAGACATAGTTTTGGTTTGTGGTCAAATCACATAGAAATAAAGAATGGCTCAAGAAGTGTATGACCTGCAAGCAGTTGGAGGTGAAGGCTATTCAGGGGAAAAGAAACACATGTATTTGCCCTGCCTTAAGCATTTGCTTTTGAGCACTGACAGAAAGGAGAATGAGCAGGGTGAAACTTTGCCTGACCCAGCGCAGCCACTGTTGGTGCTACATTATGACGTTTTTTGTTAAGATCTCTCTTAACTAAGAGACACACACTGAGGATTAGAGAGCTATCAGCTCCCCATAAACAAAGTATAAAGACAGAATAAAGGGGGAAACACAAGCCTATGACTTTCCCAGCAGCACAACAGTAAACACCACCTGCAGAGAGAGCTGTGCCACCTGCAGAGTGGTCTCTGCTCTGCTTTTACAGGGACAGTGCTGAAAAATTACACTTGTAGCACAGATTAATAGAACTACCCTCTCAAGCTAATGCATAACATGTTAGAACTCTTTCCACAGTTCCAGCAGTAGAATTCTTTTTTCTCAACGTACTGAGTTCCACTGCCTTCGTCACCAGCACAGGGACTCTGTGCAAGGCAGAGGCTGAGCAGCTGCATCTGCAAGGGCATTTAAACCAACCCACCTTCTCACTCCTGCCCTCTTTGCAAGGAAGGAGCAATAAATGCCCAGTTTCAGATAAATGAAAAAAACATCAGCAGGGATTGACACATATATCCATACTCAGATCTGTCCAGCTACCAAACTGTACCTGATCAATTAGTGTTTTATGTAAATGTAAGTAGAAGTCACCCATGAGCATCATTCCTGTCTATTGGTGTCAACACCCACAAAGGTGTAGCCCCAGTGTGAGAGTATTGCTCCTTAAAATACAGGTATTTTACATATAGCTGGTACTCAGAAAATGAACAGAGGGAAATTTTGTTTCCATTTCCATTCCAGTGAAAGAGATTTCATTCAAGATCTCCTACTCCCAGTACAAAAACTCTCTGATGGATGACAAGAAGATCCTAGTGACTGCTGTGTGCCAAATCAAAAAGGGAGCCTCACTTCTAGTTGAGAAGGATATTGTACTTCAGGATCCTTTCCTCACCATCAAGGTAAAAGCTACTGTGACCCTTGAGACACGTGTAGAGAAGCAACTACAATTCCTACTCCAGCTATTCCTCATGGGAAGGAGTGAGGGAAGTGAAATCATGTCTGAGGGTGATTGGATCTTGTTGCTGCAGTATTAGGCCACATGACACAAGTGAAATTAAATACTCTAAGGAAAAGCAAACCTTTCCATGGCAGAGCTGTGCTGAAATGTTCTTGTCAGTGCTTGTTAAAGTTCTGTTACAACAGTTACAAGGTAAGTTTACCCATGCAGGGATGGGGAGAACGACACAGACAGGGAAATCTCATCCATATTTACACCTTCCCTTTTGTTAGAATGTCTGATCAGTATCTTCCAGTTAATTTAAGAAGACTGATTTTTACCAAACACATCTTCCCTGACCAGCTGATAATGACTGACTGGGGCTGTGAGGTTATTACCAATACTGAAGGAGGTTCTTTCACCGTATCAGGAAACATATCACTTTTCACCTTCTGCAACATCTTCTCAAGTGATTAATTAGAACTGGACGCTTTTTTTTTCACTTTTGATTGACTTTTGACAAATGTACAGTGAATAAAAAGCATTTCCTAGTCTGCAGGAAAGTCCCTGCGCTATGTTTCTCCAGGGACAGTCCTGAGTTTGCAGGGCCCATCACATCCACATAAACAAGCTGAACTGGTTTTGGACAGCACATTCACAGGCTGTATCACACATGGGATCAAATGCTATCTGCTCATCTTACTGTAAATAATATAGAGGGAATATGGTAATTTGCAGAGCCTTTCAGGGCCTCCAGACTAGATTAGCTGTCCTAAACCACTCTGTCAGTAGCACACAAGAAAAACAAGGTTACACACAGGAGTAAAAAGCGTGGATTTTTGCAGGACTGGTGATTTCTGAATACCAGGTTCTAGTGAAACTTTGTAAAAAGTCTCTGTGCTGTGCCATGCAAATAACAGAGTCAGTTTATGTAGGGCAGACACCTGGATTAATGACTTCAATTCAGTGACTAAGTTTTAAGAAACATTTATGTTTCTGTTGATTGAAACTTCTCTATAAACATTGAGACAGCAATAGAGAAATGCAATTGGGCTGATGGGCCTCTCGATTATGTTAACTAATATTACATTATCTACAAAGACAACTAGATATTCCAATTCCACATTATCTCAGCCAAAATAAGGTAATGAATATGTCTATTTGCTAATTTGCATTCTTTTCCCTGAGACACCACAATTCACCTTTGTCTCACACCTCCCATGTTCTCCACTCCCAAACCTCTAATTTAGCCTAGTTAAAGCTAATTTAACTTTAGCTGTCTCCAGTAGTTAATACTTGTATTCTCACTCTGTTCTCACTCTGACAAGTATCATGTACTGTGTTATACATAACACCATGCCCTGACCCAGTTAAAAAGGGGCCTAAATGGCAGAATCTACAGCAGTTTGCTCTTCCTCTTCCACACTGGGTGGCTCATTCAAGGCTGAACTCTGATGCCCAAAAACACGCACATGAACTCATTCCTGGCTCCTTCCTGTCCAGCTGATCCTAAGAGGGCAAGCAGTTTGCAATGGGAATGAAAAGAAAAAAGCAGGAGGAAGATGTGACACGAATGCTGTGGATGAGCAGAATGTGTTCTCTCTGCAGGTCCTTGGTCCAACAGTGGTGCACAAGCCTGTCAGTGTGGAGGTCACCTTTACCAACCCCCTGTCTGATGTGGTGACAAACTGTGTCCTGAGAGCTGAAGGCAGTGGCCTGCTCAAAGAGCAGCTCCGAATCCAGTACGTAAACTCTTCTGGCTGGTAACTCATTCACTTTTGTGGGAAATCTGGAATAGTAGTGGGTTTTTTATAAATACACTGTCAACCTCATGACAGTCATTTGCACCAGCTTTGGACAAAATGTCATCATGTCAGTAGTCTCCACACACCAGCTGGAGTTTTTCACACCTCTTTTGCCAAGCATTGAATTACAGAATGCTCAGGGCATGGAGACATGGCATACTGACTTCAATTTGGGGACTCTGAAGAATATATAGCAAGAACTTACAAATACATTGCTTGAGCTTACAAATGCATTCTCTCTTTTAGTGTGGAAAGAATGGCCCCCATGGAGAGTTCAACAGTCCAATTTGAAATCATTCCTTACAGGAGTGGCACCAAGCAGCTTCAGGTGGACTTGGTTTGCACCCACTTTTCAGACATTAAGGGATTTGTGATGCTTGATGTGGCTCCTGCTCAGTAATATAATCTGTACAACACTTCAGTTTTGCCTGTTTATGAGGCTGGTGCAGTGATCATACATTATTATGATTGGGAGCACAGAAATGCAGATTACTCAGCCAAAATAAAGTGATGTAATATAAATGGAAACTAATAAAAAGGTACTACACACTCTACTGTAAAGACAGTGTCACCTTTTTCACTCCCTAGCCTGTTTTATGGACCTTCACACATACAATTACTAGTGGAAATCATGACATAATTTAACTTGAAGGAGATACTCAAGTGTGATGGCTTTCAGCATTAGAGCCTGGAGCAGTAATAGCAGCTGGATTTCCAAGGAACACAATTTAAAATCACTGGTTTCTGAATGGAATGTAATGATTACAATCATAAAATGGTTTGAGTTGGAAGGGATCTTAGAGGTCATCTTGTTCCAACTCCCTGCCATGGGCAGGGACACCTTCCACTATCCCAGGTTGCTCCAAGCCCCATCCAACCTGGCCTTGGACACTTCCAGGGATGAGGCAGCCACAGTTTCTCTGGGCAACTTCACCAGGGTGCCTCACCACCCTCACAGGGAAGAATTTCTTCTTAATATCCAATCTAAACCTACCCTCCTTCAGCTTAAGGCCATTCCCTCTTGTTTAATCACTCCATACCCCTGTGAAAAGTCTCTTTCCAGCCTCCTTTAGGCACTGGGAGGGGCTATAAGGTGACCCTGAAACCTTCCTTTCTCCAAGCTTATATTCATTAAATACATTTTATTCATTAATAGCCAAAGTACTATCCAAGTAGCTCACATAATTAAAATCTAGAATTACATTTATAATTTAATCTTATTGCTAGAAGGAAAATACAGCAATAAGATATGGCAGTGTTACAACAGAACTCTCTTCTTACGACTGGAAAAATGAGAAGCTACAAAAAGTACAGAAGCAGAAAATGAAAGATGCCAGAAAGATGTAAGAAAACTCACAACTAACAGTCACACAACCCCATACCACAAAGCTGCTTAAAGCAGATCACCATTCATGAGGAAAGCATTGAGCCACCCATATCTAAATCCCTAAATGTGTCCATTCATTCTTTGCAAAGTTAACAAGCCAATAAAGCAAAGATCTGAATGTTCCTAAGAGACAATTTGACATTTTCCTCCTGGCATCCAGTACTGTCCAGCAATGAAGGCCCAACTTACCCCAGAAAGAATGTTCCATGTACACAAACTGACCCTGTGACACAGATTAAACTGAGGTCTCTTTTAAATTCCTTTGATTTAAAGCCAACAAAATCTTCAAAACCTGTAAAGTACTATTTTATTACATCAATTACAATATTTTGCCACCCACACATATACTTACAGTGGATGGGGAAGCTTGGTAAAACAAGTCAGCCCAGAGAGACTGGAATGAAGGTTGAAAAGGACACACACACATACACACAGGAATTCAGATTTCTCCAGGCAAAGGAGAGGGGAATGGGTAGCTTTGCACCTATCAATTAAGTCTTGCAGGATCATGGAGAGTCAGGGCATACAATCCTCCTCTGGCCTCAGAAAAGGCCTTGAGGTAGTGATGGTATTTCACAAAATCTCATTAAACCTTACAAGAATGTAGAGTGTCATTACATTTAACACACAGTACAGACAAAACATTCAAATTCATTCAATATTCCTTCTTAAATACAATCCAGGCAATTATTTCAGGCAGTGTTTGTCACGGGAGCTTGGAATGACCTCATCCTGATTAACTACCCGAAAAGGAAGCCTGCAGTTCAAAGGGAAATCAGCGCTGTAGAGCCCGTGCCAAGTTCCAAGCTTTGCAACACTCCTCGGGTTTTCACAGTGTCAGCATTTTCATCTGCCCTCAGCAACCACACCCAGCTAGGTTTGAGTGTGAAAATGCAGATCTGGCCAGTGCCATGCAGGAGAAACACATTCTTCCTGCATGAGACATAAGACAACTGTCCAATTAAGCTAATGATTATTACAGAGAAAAACATGCAAGTGCCCGAGGAAGGATTTAAATAGCTTTTGTCAAACCTACAATCTTTACACAGCCCTTGGTCAGAAGTCATTGGGAGCTGGTGGAGTAAAATATGGCTAATTGTCAGCATTTTTCATTATAAATATGCAGTTTAAATGCGAGCATGCCCAAGAGGCTGACCCAGCCAGCCCTCATTCCAGTCTGATCACTCAAAAAAAATCCAGTGAGATCTAGCTGATATAACACATTCACACCATGAATTGGTCTTGAAAAATACTGAAATCAGCCTCCAGTGTGGTGAATGTTTCTCCCCACCATTCTGTTCTTCTGATCTAAATTTCTAGAACCTTGATTCAACGAAATTAGTACTCTTTCACAGGTTATTAAATAAAAATCAACCAGAAATAGCCAGAGTTGGTAGTTTCAAATCACTTTGTTCTGTCCCCAAAGCTTCATTGCTTTATCTCTTGGTCTACCACTCTCATTTACTGAATGTGGAGGGCACTGCTCACTATAAAAGACAAAACCAAACTCGCAGAGTAAACATTTCTTGTTGCTCTAAAGAAACAAGAAACTCCCCTCAAGAGGAAAATTCCTATCTAATTCATGGATATGCCACTTCAGAGCTGGAAATGTAGACACAATAAAAGGGAAAGTTGGGTGTATATATTTTTTGATCACTACATTCAGAAAGAGACCCAGTTATTAAACGTGCTCATGTAACAGTTTAAGCTTCTATTTTTAAAGGTAATAAAGAGGATAAAGATTTTTATGCACCTGTAAAACAACAAGAATGCCGACACACTATAAAGATAATAACAAAGTAATATCCAGGCAGGATGGATGCTTTCAAGGAGCTTATGGAATACTTTTCCTTATGATTTCTAGGAGCATGTCAGGGATGCAGTGGACACAGAAGAGCGACAACAGCAACCGTGTGAAGTTTAACAGAGCCGGATTCTGCACCCGGGACGGAGCAGCCCTGGGTGTAGGGACAGCCTGGGGACAGGGGGTGCCTCTCACCAGATGGAATGCCAGGACAAGCACTTTAGCACTGAATGCAGAAGTCTCTTTTGCGTGTTAACCTTCTCAATTGGCCTTTTCAGCCCATTTCAGCGCAATGAAAGGCACAAAGGGACGATAAGCAGCTCTCTGTTCACAGTTGAAGTGCATCCTATGTAGCAAATAAGACTTGCAGTTGTCAGCTTGACCAAGAGATGGTACTGTGTGCATGCACAGCCACTGCTAGTGGAGTTAATACTTGCTTGTATCTAAACCACTCTGATTTATAGCTTCAAAACTGATACATATAGTGCAAAGGTGCATTTAAGAACACTGCATGCAAAGAAAGCCAGAAGTTTGAGCACAACCAATTGGTTTGCAACTGGCATACACTGAAAGAGCACATATCAGTAATCACATACTGTGTTTAGCTCTTTCTATGAGGAACAAGTCCAAGATATATGCTAAAATCACATATATTGACATTGAAAAATGTATGCTGAAAATAAACACAGAATTTTCTGGAAGATCTCCCCAATGTTCTTACACTTAGTGTTTCCAATTTCTGCCAAACTGGTGGCCTCCAGGCTCCCTAAAAAAAGTCAAAGCAGTCAAAGCTCACATAAGGCAGCAGCATGGCCTTGGCACAGAGAAGGAAATGATATCTTGGGGTGCCTTAGGTAGAGAATTGCCAGCAGGTCAAGGGAGGTGATTCCTTCCTTTATTCAGCACTGGTGAGGCCACACCTGGAGTGCTGTGCCCAGAGATGGGCTCATTATTAAAAGAGATGAGCAGCAGCTCTAGGTGGCCCTGTTTGAGCAGGGGTTGGACAAGGTGACCTTCAAAGTCTCTTCCAAACTCAACCACTCTGCAATTATTCTGTGAAAGTGAATCTATGCAATTAAGGCAATGCTGTTAAAAACTAAAACTCAGAGTTCATATTTAGCTTAAATGACACATATTAGCAAGCATTTGTGGAGTTTAATATGGAAATACTAAGAAAAACACCCAACTCACTGGACTATGTTGTGTAATCCACTTCTCAAATTATTTTTGAGTTTGTTGGAGATTATAGATTTCTGCAAAACTATTGGTGACTCACTCCACAGTGAAAGCTGTTCATTTCTTATGTCTCATTTCCTGTCTTTTAACCAATTTTTATCAATCCAGTGATGTTCCTTTTATTTTACAACTTTAAGAATGTATTTAGTTCAAGTCTCCAGTGCAATATTTTTAAATAATCTGCATTATGCTACACAAATTCTACTTGAGTTGTTGCTTTTAACACATTTTCTCATTTTGAAGTGGTTTCACTTTTCTGAATTAGGCACACGAGCAATGGATGTACTGGCTAATTTTTTAAGTCCTTGAAGGATTTAGGGTCCACGTAGCTCGGGGTCAATGTTGGAGAGCAGCTGTCCAACATTTATGGTTGAAGTGCATTCTGTGCAGTGTTTAGAGCCATATTAAGATCTGCATTTCCTACCCTTGTGCCCCCAGTGCACAGCTTTTTGAAGGAATTGTCACTGCCTGTCTCAAAATGCTTCGATCCCACTGTGGAATTTCACCTCATCTGTAGCATATACTTGGTCTGAGAGATAAAGAGTCCTCAACATCTGCACACCAGGCCAGTGAGATAAGCTGGGAAGGTGGCAACATCATGTCCCACCCTGTATAACGAAATCAAGCAAACAACTTTGCAAGGGGACAGTTTTTAAGACAGCTGGAGGAAGGAGTCTTTGCCCACCAGAGCAAGCAGAAGCTGAAGACTTTCATGGTACAGGGAGCCAGCCATGGGCCAAGGTAAGCAAAAGCCACTTTTGTTAGTTCCAAGTGTTTGCCAGCTGTGTGTCAGGAAGAAACAACTGTTCCTGCTCCAAGATCGTGTTCATGAGGCTTTAGAAGAGCTGAGCTTACAGGGCAGGAGCCAAGTGCTCTAAAGGCTGAGGGAGCTCAGTTTGCATAGCAGACTGCACAAAAAGGCACAGCAGTCAAAAGCTGATATTGCTGTCTAAGAGGGGCCTGAGAAGCAGCAAAAAGCAGCTAAAGCAGACAGGTGAGAGTCTGGAAGCAAAGGCAAGTGAAGCATCCTCAACATGGGGAATGGGGAGCAGGGGGAGGTAACCCAGACTACACAACTGAGGCAGAGAGATGACCAAATGTTTGAGCCACTGGAGCAGGGAAACAGTCCAGGTTCCAAGCAACCTTGAAGAAAGCGGCAGTAAGATCCATGATAAGTCATATGATAGAGAAGGAGCCAGACCACATCACTCACTGATCTACAAGACAGCCAGAACAGACATCTTCATCACACAAAAGAAAATATATGAGGTCACAGCTGGCTTCATAAAGCCTGAGCTGGTGCAGGGCTGGGAACTGGGACAGCAATGAAGGGATTTGAAAGCCAGACCAGAATCACGCACTGAAAACAACACAGTGAAAAAAATTATATGGGGTAAAGAGAAACAAAGCACATAATCCAGTGGGATTCCCCAATAAACACAGAAGGGACAACCACAATGGAAGAAGGGAGCAATGCAGAGCACGAGACAGGTTAGACAACAAGAGAGAGCAGACCAATGAAATCTGCAGAGAGTAATTGTGGCTTTAGCACAGAGGCAAATAGTAGAGAAATGCTCTATTGATTTTTATTTTTTTTTATCTGCAACAGAGGGAGGAGCCTGGGTGAGCAAGGGGAGGTAGATGACAGCATGTGTCACATAAGGGGCAGCAGTTACAACCCACAGGACCAATGATCTTAGTGATGAGTTGCAGGAGAAGGAGGAGGAGAAAGAGAAGCTTTTCTGTCTCCTGCATCTCTGAGTATGGGATTGCCAACTGGTGTTGACACTCAGCAACATTGCATTTGAGGCAGCAGTGAAGTTTGCACCAGCGCATTTAATGATGTAAGGTACAAGCAAAGGCAGCTCAACAGTCACTCAACACCAGAACAACCAAGCTCAGAGTGACAGGCCCTACAGTTACTGAGCAGAAAGGCTCAAAGGCAGGGGAGGAATGTCTGAGTGGAGAAACACCTGATCAGCTGTTTGTGTCTCAGAATGTGGCTCAGGGCCTGACTGCAGGCAGCTCACAGCCCCAAACTCATTCTGTATCTTCTCACGCTACAGGTCTGAGCATCAAAAAATGTGATTTTGAAATCCAAAAGAACAATAAAAACCACCACACGGAAGAAATCAGCACTGAAAGGCTCATGGTGAGGCGGGGCCAGCCATTCATCATCACTGTGAGCTTCTCAGCTCCAGTAAACAACTACCTGCAGCAGATGAAGAGGACCTTCCTCATCGTACAGACAGGTAATGCCATTACCAAGCCTTCCAGAGCTCTGTTCCTCCACCCACTTGAAGAATAGAGCTGGAGGAAAAAAGCCATCTCCAGAGTGGGACAGAGGCGCCCACATTTAGATGTGAGGCCAGTGAACTGTTTATCTAAGGCAAAGTAGAGTCTCCTGCTGCTGCAGGGTCACAACCAGATCCCTTTCAGAAGAGACACTGCAGCACAGTAACCAATACAGATCCACTATTTCAGGATTTGAAAGTACTACCAGGATCTCTCCTGGCTTTTGGGGTTAGGAATGTTCAAACCTAGCTGGCCTGTTACAGATGTTTTCTGTTACAGAGTGTTTTCTAGTGCTCTGGGAAGGGCAGCATCTTTCAGCCCCAGCTTGTTTTACCATAATGTGAGCATTTGGCCATGACTTTTGTTACAAGACATTACATTTAGAAAACAGCAGATCTGCACAATTCTGGCCATTCCTGGTTTTTACAAGTCTATGGAAAGCACATCTCACTTTCAGACATGGAGGCCTGAGTGCAATACTGACCTTAGGAAGGATTAGTAGACATTAAGCTGCTAAAGTGTTAAGACTCACACAAGGAGAGCTGTGGCTCCAGAGATAGACAAGGTCTCTGCAGTCTGCACAGGTGAGGAATAAACACAACATTTGGAATAAACACAACTAAATCTCTTTGGCTGCAGGATCACATACTTCCAGAGCAGATGAAATCCAGACTGAATTTCCCATCTCCAGCCTGGGAGACCAGAAGCAGTGGAGTGCAGCACTGGAAGAACAGGACCCGAACTTCTGGACCCTGTCTGTGAACACACCTGCCAATGCCCCCATTGGCCAGTACACTTTGCTTTTACGTGGCTCCAAATCCCCCCAGCTCCTGGGCAGCTTCACCCTTCTCTTCAACCCCTGGTGCCGAGGTATGTGGTCAGAAACGGAGAGGCAGGCTGGGATCAGTTGTTTCACAAAAACAGCTTTTGAGCTCTGGCACTGCCTCCATGTAGGCTGAGGCTCACTCACCCTGTGCTCCCTGCCATCCTGCCCTGCTCTCACAGTACCTTAGGAGAGAGAGGGGTTCATAAAGCCCAAAGTTGCCTGCTTCAGCACTCCTGTCCTTCTCCTGGGGTGCTCCACTGCCAAAGCCCTGAACTTCTGCTAAGGGAAAAATGTTCAATGTAGTGTTTGCTATAATAGAGATTTTAAGACGAGTCAAGACTGTAATTGGTCTGATTAAGGCCACTGTATCTTTTTTAGTATTAGAGATGTCACCAACCAGGAGAGTAGAAAAGCCAGCAAGTGCAACAGCCTAGGTCTGGAGGAACTTTTTGAACAATGAAACAGAGATTACAATGAAATTCTTCTTTCCTGTCTGATTCACAGTCTGTGTGGTATTTTTCAGGGCAGAAGGCCAGGGACTGCTAAAGTGCAGTAGAGTCTGCTGATGTAAGAGAGAGGCAAGTGCATCTGAGACTAGGAATGCTTTCTTCCTGATGCTTTTTTCCCTCTAATCTAGATGATGAGGTGTTCTTGGCTAACGAGGCACAGCGGCAGGAGTACATTTTAAACCAAGATGGTGTCATCTACCAGGGGACTGAAAATGCAGTCCTAGCCCAACCCTGGGACTTCAGTCAGGTAAGCAAGAGGTCCATATGTCTGTGCTCTCTTACAGCTACCAGCAGAGGAAAGGTGCATATATCTTGTGTGTACAGGATGCTCTGATGAAAGAGTTCCATCCATCTCAATGTTCTCTGCTCACTGCCCTAGTCTAAGACTGTGCAAGAGAACAGGGACCTGTGTATGAAGTCCCATAAACCAGTATATGTAATTTTAGCTTCCTTCTCAGGCTGTCCTCTATAAAGAAAAGCATTGATCTGTATCTGAGCTTTGTGGGCCTTCCTTTCATCAACAGGTATAAAAGCATTTAACAGAGCTTAATAATACTGTCTCTGTATCACAGGTAGAGTGAGGACAAGTAGATCTTTCAATTTGCCCAAGACCATGTGACACAGCCAGTGATTAGAACAGGATTCTATTCCACTTCAATGCCAGCAGATCATAAAAGTACCTCTGTGCCAACCTAGAGAGTGCTCCAGAAGAGCATCAGCTTCCCTCAGTCAGGGACACAGTATCATGCTGATGCATTTCCCACCTTCAGTAAAGCTGGAGGTCTGTCCTTAGTACATTGTGCTCCCCCTCCAAAACCTCTGCCTAGAGCTCTCCTCCACAGCCCACTTACCTAAAACTATCAGCAGAAAGGGAGAAACAATCTGCACAGTTACAAACCCTTGTAGGCACTCAAGAGAACAAAAGTGTATGGAGAATTTCCTGAAATTATGTGTTCTTGTTTCAGTTTGAGGAGGATATTGTTGACATCTGCTTCAGACTGCTGGCTCTAGGGGAGCACTACCATGGAGAAAAGGATCCTGCCCAGCGCAAGAGCCCTGTCCATGTGTGCCGAGCAGTGGCTGCCATGGTAAGGAGGGCAGAGAGCAGCCCTGACCCGAGCAGGGGGCACCTTCTCAACCCCAGGTCAGACCAAACCACTGACCAAAGAGGAAGCCTGTTCCCAACAACACCTGCCCATCTCCAGCCTGTCCTAGTATTGCTGCAGCAGACAAGTAGTGCTAAAGGAGGTGCTTAGCAGTGACAGTATTTACTGAATAAACCTCAGAGCAGACTGCTGCACCTGTTCTTCTCACCCATGACCTTCGTGCCTTGCACAAAAAAGTCCTCTTGATTTCATCTGCCTTGGGACTAGCTTCATCAAACAGGATCAGGTGGACCTACCAAAGAGAGGCAATTCCTTAATACATCTTTCTCTCCTCCTTCCCTGCAGCTGAACTGCAATGAGTTCAGAATCCTGACAGAATGTGAGGATGGGCAATACCATGATGGGATACCCCCTTCCAGGTGGCTGGGAAGCAGCCCCATCCTCCGGCAGTGGATTGCATCACAACACCAGCCCGTCCGCTACGGGCAGTGCTGGGTGTTTGCTGCAGTCCTGTGTTCAGGTACAGTGCTGCTTCAAAGACTTTTGTGTTGAGCAAAGCCTGGTCTGCAGAACCTCTAGCATAAGCCTGAATTCCTGGATTAACACAGATCCCAGTAACATAACCTTTAATCTTTAGAAGAGAGGCAGATCTTTAGTTTCCTCACCAACACTCAGCGTCACTGGCTTCAAGATAAAAGAGTATCAGTACATCCAGTTGCTGAATGCACCTATGAGATCTTATTTCCTGAGGGAGCAATGCCTCTTGCAAAGTACAAATAGCAGGCCTGGTGCCATTACTAACAGGCCTAGCACCAAAAAAGGCTCTACATCTATCAGCAGAGGCACTCTTAGCACATGGTGCACAACTGATTCACTGCTCTTTCTTCTGCACAGTTCTGAGGTGCCTGGGAATCCCTACCAGGGTGGTCACTGGCTTTACATGGGCTCACAACACCAAGAGCAGCCTGAGTGTGGATGAGTATTATGATGAAGATGGGACACTGCTTACACAGGACAAGAGTGCTCGTGTCTGGTAAGAACACACGGCAGGGCCCAAGCAAGAATTTGAGATAATACTTGGGTATGGGAAATGAAACACAGGGGAAAAGGAGGAGGTAAAACAGCTGCAGGGAGCTGATAGGAAACAGCTCAGCTGAGATCCTAAGCATAACCTGTTATTGACAAATGGCTGCAACCCAAACTGAAGAGTGCCCTATTTCTAGGGCCCACGAAGGAAGAATGATAGCTCAGTCCAGCTGGAGAAACTCCACTTGTTTCTCCAAACAGACCTCTGCTCTCCTCAACATGCACTGAGCTCTTTCAAAGGAGCACTAAATGGCTGTGGTTTGGCAAAAACTTTACCTCAGTGCTCAGTCCCTTGGTATGAGCTCGTGCTGTTGCCTCTTGCAGGACCTTCCACGTTTGGAATGAATGCTGGATGGCTCAGACAGACTTGCTACCAGAGTACAGTGGGTGGCAGGCACTGGATGCCACCTGCCAGGAAAAAAGCAAAGGTAAGATATCAGAGAAGGGATTGAGCAAGAGCAGGGAGGGAAGTGAAGTTGGGAGCAAATAAATACTCCTCCCGTTCCCAACTTCCAGCAGAAGGATGCAAAAGGATAGGGACTCATCCTCTTGACTTTAGGCATAAAATCATTATTTATCCATTTGGTTTGTGCAGCTTGTATACCTTTCAGAGCTCTATCACTGCTTCCCAATGTTCTCCTAAACTAGATACTTCACTCCCAGTATAGGTCTAAACTAGGGATGGGTTTAGTTAGTAAAGCATCTGAATCTTAACTGAATTTTCTCCTCAGGTCCATCCTTCTGTGGGCCAGCCCCTGTTCATGCAATCAAGGAAGGGGACACACAGGTTGATTATGATGTCTGCTACTTCTTCGCTGCCATCAATGCCAAGTGTCAGGTCTGGATACAAAAAGCAGATGACACCCTCAAGCCAGCTTTTGGTGGCACAAAATACACTGGGAACAACATCAGCACCAAGAGTGTTGGCAGTGAACGCTGTGAGGACATCACACACAACTACAAGTATCCTGAAGGTATGGGGCAGGCAACTGGCTGAGCACATTCCTTGCCAGTGGTACAAGTGAAAAGACCAGAGCAGAGCTAAACCAGAGCACCAGGGTCACCCATTCTCACTACCTCCCCTTCTTCAGTGGCACTAGAACAATTCTCCCTGTCTACAGAACCAAAGCAGAGATCACCACCCAAATTGCACTCTGCCTAACTTCATTAAGGTCTCTAGAAGACCAGGCATTTCTTCACCAGGCACTTTCAAGTCTGAATCCTTTTCTGATTTCTGTTACCATTACACTCTGTACATTCACCTCCCATTATCTCTGTTATATATATATATATAGAGAGAGAGATCTATTTCAGATTCCAGCTTTCTGAAAAGGACTGTTGTGCTCTCACATATTGCCTAAATCCTTTCCTCAAGAGGTAGGTCCCCCTTCAGAATCTAATACCGAGTGTTGTTTCCCTGGCCCAACCCTACAATCCTATCTTAGCCTGTGGCCTGTTGTCTCCTTGGCTGCAAAGACAACTGCAACTTCTCTGCACAACAGAACATGGAATTGTGCCTTAGCTACAGCACCAGTTACAAAGGCAGCACCAAAACAGTGCTTTAAAGACTATGACAACTCTTCCCAAGTAGAATCTGTCAGGTACATCCAATGAGTATCCTGTCAACTGAAGTTGTCAAACTGCTCCAACCAGAAGCACAAAGGAATCTCTCCCTGTGCTCTTAGAAAGAGTTATCTACAGCACTACCAGGAGGAATCAATGCCATCTTCCTGCTGCTTCTCACCAGTAAACATGAAAGAATACTAAAATACGTGCTTCTTGTTTTTGTGACAGGTTCTCTCCAGGAAAAAGAAGTACTTGACAAAGCCTACAGAAATATGAAGGAACTTGAGAGAACCAGCACCAGCAGCACAACACAGTTTAGCTTCATTCCTACTGCCCTTGAAGAGTCAGTTAACCTTTTCATGCACCTCCAGTCAAATAGTTCCTTGCACCTGGGACAAGATATTACATTTTCCATTGAAATGTTTAACCACAGTGGTGGAGAAAAGGCTACTCACCTGGTAGTTGGGATCCAGGCTCTACATTATAATGGTGTGCCCATTGCCCAACTTTGGAAGGAAGAGTTTCATTTTAACCTCCAAAACAATGAAGGTAAGGAGTCTACCGGGTGCATGGTGAGGGAAGTCCTCTAGTTCTCTCACTTCAGGAAAAATGCTCTTAGCTGTAAGTTTATAAAAGGTTGGCTGAATAGTTGATTGTAGGCAATTTCCCTGGAGTCTCCCTCATCTGAGATATTTCAGAACCAACTGGACACAATTCTGTGCTATGTATTCTGGGATGACCCTGCTTAGGCAGGGAGGTTGGAACAGATGATCCACTGTCCCTTCCAACCTTACCCATTCTGTAAAATAAAACACTTTGGCAACATCATCTTAGATATTTTCAATCTGCAAATCCCCTTGGGGTCACTAAAATGTTTAAATGCTGCAGCTTTTAGAACAATGTTGAGCACTGAACACTCCTGTGTGTCATGCAGGAAATAACCAGACTGCACTCATCATCTGTTATTTCACCACTCTGTTCCAGTCAACAACCTGCAGGTCTCTGTGCCTTACACATGGTTTGGAAAAGAGCTGGGAGAGAACCACCTGCTCAGGCTGACTGCTGTGCTGAGAGATGAGGACTCCTGCTACATATACCTGGCACAAGAAGAGATCAGCATCTGTGATCCCCCTCTCACCATTGAGGTTAGATCAGCCTGTCATTCTGTCATTGCAGTGGGGAGAAAACAGCTTCCATAGTCAAAAGCAACAAAACAATTCTGCTGGGTTCAGGGGTTCTCCTAGAAACCAAAGCAGAAGAAATTAAGCTGGACTTTGCCTCTTCTGGCAACTGGCAGCTCAGGCCAAGACCTCTGGCACCAAAAAATTATACATCTTCCTTTAATCATAGAAGAATCCTTTTCCTTCTCTTATTTTCAGTTTATTTCCTTCTTTCAACAGTTTCCAGAAAACATGGTACAGTACCAGCCAAGCACAGCAAAGATCAGCCTGCAGAACCCTCTCACAGAACCCCTGGAGCAGTGTGTGATAGCAGTCACAGGGCGAGGGCTCATTTACAGGCAAAGGAACTACAGGTAAGTGCAAACTGACTGGTCTTGATCTAAGAACAGCAAATGGATAAACAGACACAATACAAGCAGGAGAAACCCTTACACATGAAAGGCTGTCCCCAAAAATAACAAGGCAACAACATGGCAGGATGATACCACCATAGCATGAAAGCCCCAGGCATCCCATCCTTTATTTACAGATAATACAATGATTTTCACACTGAAAAGGAGAAAAGCCAGCTGACAGAACTTAAAAAAGATGCGTAATACATAAGTTGAAGCCAATATGGCATCTGTGTAAGCTTCATCCCCAAGGGCCTAGGCAGCAAAAGGAAAACCTCCTGCCAGCAAAGGGATAACCAGAGAATGCCACCAGACTTAGTCAGAAAAACACATTAAATAAGACAACAGTTAGAGGTCACTGAAATGAGCTATGAAATGTAGAACTATTTTGCTGTTGAAAAATCAATTACTTTTTCGTGAGGAACTTCCTTAAGTGGAGTAAAACTATACTGTTCGTGACACATCTTTCCACCCATTACCTACCGTAAGCAATAAAGACAATCCCTGGGTACAATTTTAATGGGGTCTTCTTCCCCCCTTCTCCTTCTTGACTGGAGAACTGAGACTTAGCCAAAAGTCATCCAAAGAGGCATGCTTCCCTTCACATAACACCCCACATTTCTCTCAAGAAGCTGCATTAGAACAAAGTCCCCTTAAATGTCTCTATGGGGAGTTTCAACTCTCCTTTCCCATCTCCCTCCCAAACTACTGCTAGATAACAATTCCACTGTGGTACTTTAGGTAACTGCCAGCTTTCTTCTATTTCTTTTTTTTTCTTTCCTTCTTTTTGGCACCACATTCCTATCTAGCAAATGCATGTGCTAGGCCCAGGAAACTAAAAGCACAAAGAGATGTGATTCCTTTCTAATCCCTTCTTGCCTTTCAGGCTGGGCTCTGTGCCAGCTAAAAGCACTCAAGAGCAGCAAATCCCATTCACCCCCACCCGAGCAGGGCTGGGAAGACTCACTGCACGTCTAAACTGCCTCCAGCTCCAGAACCTGAAGAGCTTCAGAACTGCCAACATTGCAGCCATCTGAGACCCAACTTACAATAGGTCCAGCTTACAAAAGAGTGGTCATAATCTGTGCCCTGATCTTAGGCAAGCATAGATGTCAACAGTTTAATAAAAGTGATATTTAAAACTGTGTCCTGATTTTGGTTCCTTGTACAAACTCAACTCTCTCCCATCTGCCACTAAGTCCACTCTCCAGTTTTAGAAGTTGAACCTTACTGTGACAAAGATAGGCTGAGTGCTCAAGCAGATGTTGCATTTCTCAACCCACCAGTGCTCCTTTGCCCTACCTGTGACAAAATAAAGGATACCCTGGAACTTAAAGTGATGACAGATGCAGCATATCTCTAGGGATATTTTCTTCTTTCCCTACAGATCCTTGACATTGGTAAGGCAGTAAACAATATTTTCTGTTGCTTTCTGAGGAAATAAAAATGAGAAAGCTCATTCACTGTTCTCTAAGGTTAAACAGGAAACAGCAGCAGTGCAGCACATTTCATAATTATTCATTGGGCTGCTTGCAAAAGAAGCAAGACCCTTTCATTCTGTAGATATCATCCTCTGCCCACTGAAGCCAGATAAAGCAACTAATTTAAATCTAGCAATATTTTATTTTTCTCTGAACCCCACAGTAGTTGCAGTGTCTGAAGAACAGGGCACATTAAGATGCAGAACTGCATCATCCCAAGAATCCAAGCAAAATGACACCTTCTGCAATGGCAAAGAGCAACTTCCTGAGAAGTTTTTCCAAGTGGCAGTAGAGTTCTCTCCTACATTGTTCTCATCATTCTCCAAGCAGCTGAAGAACAGCAAAGTTCACTAGAAATGCAGATGCCACAGCCAGTGGCAGCAACACTCATAGGCATGGAAGAGCTAAAGTTGACCCTGTGTGAAGTTCTTGACTTTGTTCATGTTGTGATCTACTGCACCAGTTAGAAACTGCACCCAGCCTTCCTCTGATGGTGGACATACATGGCTTGTCCTGCAAAAGTGGAGGAAATTCATTAGGAAACCTGTTGAGTACTATAGCTATGCATTCAGGCAACACATGGGGATTGTGAAGCTCTGGATAATCTCAGCTTTAAAAGAAGGCTGCTACAGCCCCAGAGGGCTTTGAGCAAGGAAAATCCCACACCCATATCTGTAATCCCAAACCTCAACACAAATGTCTGTGTTCCCAGTGGGAATCACTTTCATCCCTACCATTCTTTTCTTACTCCCATCCCTCTGTGACTGGATAACATCATCATTGTTCCAAAACACCAGCATCTACTGTCTAGAAATGAGTCATCTTTGACATGAGGTAGAAAGGTATCAACCTTCATAGGAGGGAACACTTATAAAACTGTAGCTCATACTCACTTTGCAATCTCTAAGACTTTCTTTAATACTGAGGCCAACTTAGCAGCCTAGAAAGAAACAGAAGAGAAATGAAGTGAGCCAAATATTGGGAAAAGTAGGGTCTCAGCATTACTGGAAAAGAAAGAGGAATGCAGGAATGCCCAAGAGCCAAGAATGAGTAAAACTACCACCAATCCTGATTCAGAATGAAGTTATCTATCCCTGCTGGAAGTGTCTCCCAACCCACTGCTGGCTAGGACAGGTTAAAAAAAAAGCACCAACCAGGCTGTCTTTTAAAGCATACATTAAAATGCCTTTCTAAAAAAAAAGATAAGCCTATTAGAAATTGGTAACTGATATTAAGGTATGAAGCTACAAGTGACTGACTTTAATGTAATTTGATATTAAGTAGTACTTTCTTTTTTATTAAAAAAATGCCACTGGCCAAAGGCATGAAACCAGAATTAAGAATAAAATAATCTCAGATATGAGATTTGTACTTAATTTATGATGCAAGGGATGTCTCAAAGTTCAGTGAGGTTGCCAGAGCATTGCCCAGTCAAGTTCTGAGTATTGCCAAGGTGCAGGTTCCACTGTTTCTCTGGGTAGCTTGTTTCATAGCTTAAACACACTCACTGTAAGAGTTTTTCTTTATCATCTTAATTTAGATAACTTTATTTGAGCAAGTCTGCATTACCCAAGGAAGAAAGTACACCTGCAGTACATAGGCAGTCTTAGACCCCACTTTCCTGAGGTTCTGTCACTGGAAATCTCTATAGATTATAGTTCAGATCTAAGGCTTCAAGTGGCAATGGTCTTCCCTGAAGAAGTACAGATGAGGAATGTATTTCCACCTGAAGGAAGTTAAGTGTGCAAGAAAAAGGGCACTCTTCATCCCTAAGGAATTATCACTGAGTCAGTCACTAACACCCATCTCTCCCCAACAGTCACATAACCCCTCCAATCTGATTTCTTCCCATTCTCTAGAGCCAGGCCAGTGTCCCAGGTGCAGACACTCAGATACTGAGATATCAGTACTGCAGATACTCACATTAAGTCGCACAGCCAAAGGGTTCACAGGTGGGTACATGCTCAGTGCCAGCTCATCAACACTAGAACAGGAAAGAGGGGAGCAATGGAAGGAAGGTCCTGATAACACAACTCACAGATCCTGGTCAAAGCCTGCACCCACCCTGAATGCAAGTCAGGAACAACATTGCATGACAAGGAGACATCAGTTGGACCCATGGGATGCTTCCCACTCACCTGTGTCCCCCTCTCACCACAGAGTGAGATGTGGCTCCACCCCAAACTGCACTGCATGTTCCCCTCCTGATCTACACAGCACTCAAGAGTTTATGCTGTAATAGTCTTCCCACCACACCTGTGTCCACCCCCTGCTCACAGCTCCAATATCATGAAGGTTGTTCCCAATCCTCATTCTAGACCTCGAGAAAGACAAGGACTGCTCCAGAGTGAAAAGCAGCATGGGGAGGGCCCTGCTTACCTTGGACTGATCTCATTAGCAATGTCTGCCAGGTCATCCAGCTGAGCAATCTGCTCTGGAGAATCAGCTTTGCCATGAGCCTTCACTGCAGCCAAGACCTTCTTCAGGCAAGCTTTAGAAGCCTTCATTAATCCCATGCAGGAGCTGAGCAGCTGCCGGTCAGCCTCTGACCAATACGTGTCTCTGTTGCCCCGAAAGCCCAGCTCCTCATCTTCCATGATGTCCCCATAGGGGTCCTGCCCTTCCACCAGTGCCTGAGAACATAGATGCACTGAAAACCCAGAGCCCAACATCAATTCCAGCAATACTCAAGAGGAAAGGGAAAACATAACCTAGACATCATATAAATAATTCATGGAGGAATCTCAGCTGGTTAATCCTAAAGACTGGATCATGAAAAACTAATCCACCACTCTAGCAGTGCAAACAGCAAGAACCTGGTGAATACTGCCATTCTTACACAAACATAAATTGCTTCCTCTCTGCCCCAGTTCAGGACATGGCTTTATAGAAACCTTATATAAAGTGAACCAGGCTTGAGAACACAAACTTATTAAAATCCATGCATAAAGCAATAACCTAGGTCATATCAGAACAAATTCAAATTAAAGACTGTATATAGAATAATCCCCGTGTTCCATCAGTGAACCACCATAGAGCATGGCTGGGAACTGGAAGAGCCTCCCCAGGGCAGTGGTCACAGCCCCAAACCTGCCAGAATTCAAGCAACATTTTCAGGCACATGGTGGAATTGTTGGGGTTGTCCTGTGCAGGGCCAGGAATTGGATTCAATGATCCTTGTGTATCCCGTCCAAGTCAGAATATTCTGAGTCTATGAATCCACCACTGCAGGTTCCTCTAAGGCTTAGGGGCTTCCTTACATGTTCCATCTCCTCCACAGCATCCTTGACCACACCTAGGCATGCAGCCAGAGCCGACACAACTGCTGCCTGGTTATCTGCAAAAGCAAAAGGATGAAAACTGTGGCACCCCACTGTTTCCAATCAGTTTGCAACAACCTTCATCCAGGTTTGCAATCACTGTAGGATCAAACGTCTTTTGCAACGCTCAGAGCTGCACTGTTGGCATGCAAAGAATCTGGCCCTGTTTCCAAGCTTATACATTTCAAAACCAGCTGGGTTTTGGAGAATGAGTGAGCCTTCATTGTACCAGCTGGAATGGCCTTGCAAAAGCTCTTGATATTCCAAAACAACCTGTCCTACTTCTGTTGCTCTGCAGTTATGATACTCACCTCGTGGCAGGTTAGACACTTGCTCACAGGCCTCCCACACACCTCCAGTTGATATAAGCTGTTCCTGAGACAAGCTGAAACAAACAAAAAACCCCACCAAAGTTAGAGTCAGTAACAGCACTGTGCTAGACTGTGTTCTAATTTTCTGCACCAAAGACGATGGACTCTAGTGGAAGTTCTGCTCCAAATATGTCAGCAACCAGCTTGCCACTAGTATGACATGTCTGTGTAAAGCCTTTGCTGCTTACTAACAAGTAGACTTGTAACTTTTTCTTCCCTTCTTTCTCAGAAATTTTCACAAAATCATTGAATAATGCGATTGAAAATTACAACCTCTCCACTGGAGCGTTGAGAATTGTGTCTGTGAGTTGGATCATCCCTTCCACTACTTCAGTGGTAGCATCTCGTACCATCTTCCGGAGAGTAGTACCTGGTTGAGATTGAGAAAGAGCAAGAAAGTTGTCACAAAGTCAGCACTGACAGAAAGCAGCTCTGCAGATAAACACACAGACTGTTCTGTTTGTGTGGATACACTGTATGAATGAAACCACAGGTATTTTTAAGAAAGCAAAATGCTTCCCTGTTCCTAAAAGACACTGGACAAGGATTTCAACACTTCTTAAACACCAATACTCAATCAAATACACAACTTCTTACATTATCACTCTCCCACAGATGGAAATCTGCAGCAGTAGCCAGACAAGTAGTTCACTCATAAACATGTTCAAAGTCTACAGAACAGCTGATAATCTGCTAATGAAAATTTGCTTTCCTGCAGGTGCCAGACCTCATATTAGGATCTGAAATATCAGCTTTCTTTATATAGTGGTATAAGAACCACCAGCCTGTATAGTGGTGACTGCCCTGCTGTCAGTGTCTCACCTTGGCCCTTGGGAAGCCAGTAGTACACTGTGGCAACTGCAAGAATGGCATTTTGGACATCTTCACTCAGCTTCCTGCAATCCTGAAAATGGAGAGGCAAAATGATCACCCATGAGCAGCAGGCAGCTGCACCACATTTAGAAAGCCTCAGAAGCAATCACTGGCTTTCAGACTGCTTTGAGAAAAAGGAAGAATAGTAATGGCCATCCTGCTTGAGAAACAAATACAGCACAAGAAGGCTGCACAGTGAGCAAACTGTGTGCATCTTAACCTGCCTCATGATTTGGTATCCAAACACACCCTGGTGTGGTGGTCATGCATCAGAGAGAAAGAAGTAGTTTAGCTCATTATTCTGAACTGGAGGGCTTTTTTTTCTCCTCCAAACACAGGTATAATAAACTTCTCTTAGTAACAAAAATATTGCATATCCTTTGTTAGACCTAAGGTCTGTAATCTCCAATATTTTGTCTCTCTCAGCTGTAGCTGTTAAAGAATGTAAGAATACTTTTATTTAGTATGTCTCCCTAGTTTACAGAAATTAGCTGTTCTTGGATTATGGTAATACACTCTACAATACACAGCCCGTAGCAACATCCCTTGTTTGCACTGAATCAAATTGTTTTAGCCAAATGAACCAAGAGATATCTGAAGCTTGTCTCACACACTGCAGTTTCACAGTCTGTGGAGGCTTTCACTCACCTCTGCAGAAGGTAGTGGAGGCCTTGAGAATGCCAGACTCAGCTTTGTAGCTTCCTGTGATGTTACTTGGAATGTCTGACCTAGAAAAAAAAATCAATGGGAGCAAAAGAGGAGACAGTAACTTGGGTAAAAGATAAAAGAACAGAGCAGCTTGATGAGCAACACCTCTGATGCTACTACATGCCTACCATTACTTCCGTCCATACAAACACATAAACGAAATCCCACTACAAAGAAAAATTCCGTTGTGCCAGCATGGTGCTTGTATCCTGTGTCTGCTTTTTCTCTGTTTTTTTGTTGGGTTTTTTTTTTTCACATGGCTGGTAGCGATAGCCACGACCCCCAAGTTTGCATGCAGGTTCATGACTCCTTTACCAAGGATGTGCCGGGAGGCTTTAACAGAGACCAAACGCTTTAAAAATCTTCTTCTATCAACGGCTCAGTATCAGCTGCCGCTTTGCCACGCCTGGAGTGTTTGGTGACCAGAGTTAGGGCGGTCAGGCATTGGAACAGGTTGGCCTGGGAGGTGGCGGAGTCACCAGCCCTGGGGACGTTCAGGAGCCTGGATCCGGCACTGGGTGATGCGGTTTAGGGGCTACAGAAGGAACGCTGGGTTGACGGCTGGACTTGATTATATTAAAGGTCTCTTCCAACCTTGACAATTCTGTGAATCCCTGACTGGAGGGCACACCGCACAACTGGAGAACCGCCAGGGACGGAAGCGCTGCCCGCACCGGCCCCGCACAGGCCCCGGCCCACCCCAAATCCCGGCCCGGCCGCTCCCCGCTCGTACCTAGCGCGTCCCAGAAGCGCGGCAGCTCGAACGGCTCTCGGCCCTCGCCCGGCTCGCCCTCTGCAACGGCACAGACAGAGCTCAGCCCGCGGGCAGCCGGCCAGGCCCGGCCCGGCCCGGTCCCCTCCCCGGCCCCGGCCCCGGCCCCGGCCCCGGCCCGCACCTCGCAGCCGCCCCGCCGCCTCCGGCCAGGGAACTCTCAGCTGATGAGCAGATCCACGCGGCTCTCACGGCCTCTGCAACCCAGCAGGAGTCTGGCAAGGCAGCGTTTAATTAAAGCAAATCCCCACATGATTTGCAAACAATTTTTTTGTTTAATTACAGTGCATCAGGATTATATTTCTAATGAATTGTACGATGCTGTGGCAATCTCCATCCACTTCCAAAGCTCAGGAGTACATATATATGTGTTCATTTTATGATGTTCTTTTTTTAACCCACCACAAACAGGCAAAGACCACAGCCTGTGTGCAGGAACAGCACCACGGCGGGGTGGTGCCCANATGGCCAGCTCCGCACCGCCCCATGGCCAGCCTCGCACCGCCCCATGGCCAGCCCCGCACCGCCTCCCAACAGCCCCGTCCCGTCCCGCCCCATGGCCAGCCCCGCACCGCCCCCCGGCAGCCCCGCCCCACAGACACAGCACAGTCCGGCCAGAGCAATACACACTTTATTAGTGAGGCAGGGAGCGGGGAAAGAAGCGGGGCTGTGCCCCTGTGATAAGAAGCGAGGTTCACACCCCACTACATGAGCCGGCGGAGCTCCTCGAAGTTAAGCATGTTGTTGGCTACATCGGACCAGGCTGCGTAGGTCGCCCCATCCATCTCCGGGGCCAGGCTGTTGCTGCTTTCCAGAGTGTGGTTCACGCCCCCGATGACTTCGTGGCATTCAGGGCACTTACTCCTCTGCATTGCCCCCCCACACTCCCCAATCACATAGATATGTCCATTTTTGCACTTGAACCAGTGGCCGCGGGGACAGCCAATAGCATTGACAATCTGCACCCGCTCAGCTTCAGAAATCCCCAGCCCTGACATAGGCAAGACAGCATTGATCTTCTCCAAGTGAGCCTTCACAGCAGCCTCATCCCCCTCTGTGAATTTCTTTGTGCCTTCCAGGATCACACGTGCACTTTTAATCTCTGCTGCGATGTCTGGGGATATCATCCTTCTTGCAGCATTGCACCTCGCCAAGAGGCTCAGCAAATAAGTCAGTCTCTGGATCTCAGACTGCAGGTCAGAGAGCTCCTGTCCTGTAAAACTGATGCGTCGCTTATCCAGCCACTGCTGGACTTCATCCAGCCTCTTTATCAGCCCTTTCCTTTCATTTTCATCGATTTTGTTCATAGAATGGGTTAGGTCTGCTACACGTTCATAGAAATTAAGCAGATTCTCAATTAGTCCGATACTCCTTGTGGAGAGAGCAGGAGCTTTTAGTTCATTTTCCAGCATGATATACTTAAAGCGTAGATTCTTCTTCAGAACAGCATTCCCCTCCAGGACAGTCCGCAGTCTCTGTCTGCTAGACTCAATTTCCTGTGCTGGGCCTTGGATTTTCTGTTTCACCTGTTCTATCTCCTCCACCCGCCTTTTCACAGTGGTGCCATATCTCAGATTTTTTCTGATGGGTGTCTGACACATAGGGCATACCTTCAGCTTGATGACATCATCATCTTCATCCATATAATGGTCAAGGCCTTGGGACTCAAAGACATGGCCACAGTCTTCAAGCTGTACAAATCGAGCATCTGGGTCATCCTCAAAGCCAAAAAATATCTGAGTGAGTTCCTCGTGGTCACAAACAAGGCACTTCTTTGGGCAGGGCTCTCCACACAACCCAACACAGGGATGACCACAGGGCAGCATCTTAGCACACGGAACATTGCAGCGAGGCCTGTTGCACGGCTCAGAGCAAAGCTTGGTACACTGGTAGTGCTGGCACTGCCACTCACATGGCTCAACGCAAGGAACACAGCTTGCCCCACATTTCTTGTTGCACTTACTGTGAATACAATAGTTCTGACATTTCTTCTGACAAGGAGGGCATTCTGCAGTACAAGGCTCTTGACACTCATGAGAGCAGATCAAGAAGCGCTTGCATGGACTCTTACATGCCTCATGAAATCTTCCTTCAAAGCAAGTGTGACAGGAACCTGAACATACATGACCACATGCCAGGGTGACAGAGCACTTAGTCTGACATTCCACAGCCATCTCACGTTTCATGCCAGTGATCCAGCATTTCACTTGCTGCTTGTGGCCACATTTCAGTGTGACTGTAACCCATTCATGACACGACACTGTGCACTCCTGCCCGCAGAAATTGCTGCATGTGTGTCCACAGCTTAACTTCTTCTGGCAAGGTTCTAGGCACGTAAATTGACTCTCTGGAATATGGCACGGCACCATCTGCTTGTGGCCACACTTAGAAATAGTTTTCTCTACCTTCACCATACATTTTTTACAGGGCTCATAACATGACCGTGGGCAGCGGTGCCCATCTGCACAAAGCACCTTTTGACACGGCTTCAGGCACCGGTACTCTTTGTGCTCTGGGTCATACGGGTGACATGCCCTTGTGCAAACATGTCCACAATTCAACCTAAACTCACAGGGACGACTACAGCCTCCTTCTGGCACTTTGCTGAAGTCTTCACCTGTAGATACCTGTGTCTTGGTTTCAGGGTGGTTTTGACAGCAAAGCTCCAATGATTGGCCAATACAACCATTCTCCAAAAGGGTGTTAATGATCTTGCTCCAGAGAGGAACCTTGCCAAGCATTCTCATGTTTCCAATACAATACAGCCCTTTCTTAGCTCTGGATAACGCTACACATATCCGATTAGGGATCTGCAAGAACCCAGGTCTCCCCTCTTTGTTGCTCCGCACCAGTGACAGCAGAATAATATCATTCTCCTCCCCCTGGTATTTATCTACAACATGAACCTTCACACCTTCAAAGATCTTCACTGGCATGAGCTTGCGCAGACAGAAGAACTGTCCAGTATAAGTAGTGAGAATGGTGATCTGGGAAGGTTTATAACCCTGACACAAGAAGTACTTGCACAGTTCCACTACAAAGTGGGCCTCATGTGGGTTCTGGTGGCTTTTCCCTTCCTGGATCTCTTGCTCAGGAACCGCATGTTCCACAAAGAAGAGGTTAGTTGAGACCCCCTGAAACAAGAGGAAGGATGTCAGAAAGAGAATTCTAGCTTCTGTTGCCCCAGCCTGTTTCCATGTCCCTGATTATCCACTGATAGGAGAACTTTTAAGGAGATTACTACAATATGCAGTTACTGTGTACTTAGGTGATTTTCTCTTAGATTTCCATAGATTATTAATCAAATGTGATTAACAAGCTTAACTTTCAGCTTATTGGTAACATTTCAGTATCCTAATATGAAATCAGTTCCTGTGAATGATTTTATTCCCTATCTTTCCAGAGATGTTTCTACTGTACCTTTCCAGGTTACAGAAAAGAGAACATGAAGTGTTAGTAACATTTCTCAAAGCATACTCAGGGTGTGAATAGTGTCTTGTTTTGACCCTGTGGGAAAAAAGATATTAAGTTACCAGTGCATGGGGCTTAGCACTTGCCTACAACATGCCTTCTCTGTTGCTGCAGTAAAAACAAAGCAGCAAGAAGATTGCTTTTTCATCAGAAAAACTTGGAATGATAGAACTCCAGTAGTCACTTACCAGTTCCAGGGGTGTAGAGTTGACTGCTCACCTGTTCAAAACTTCTATTTGCATTGAGTTAGCAGGGACCTTTTTTTTTTTTGCCTAATAACTGTAATTATTCTGCCCATAAGAAATTATTGTCCTGCCTGCTAAAACCCAGAGACTGATTTTATCAGGAAAGGACAGTTTTTGTAGATCAAACACAGATCTCTGGTTTTCCAAGGTGTCCATAGTGGCACAGTGTCCACTGCAGTAGAATTTAATTCTGTCATCACCTATGTTGGTTATTGTACTAGCTGGGAAGATTCCATTTTGATGCCTTTTGGTATCTCGAGTTTGTTTTAAGGCCAGATGTAGCCACAAGATTCTCCAGAATAGTTTTTCATAGGATATATGGGATAAAATTTTGTGGTCTCCCAAGCTGTTCTGTGTTTTGGGTGGTATTTCTGTTGTTTGTTGGGGTTTTGTTTGATTGGATTTTGGAGGGGTTTTATTTGGGTTTCTAATTCATTTAAGTAAATCATCTTCTACAAAGACTTGATCTGGATTTCAAGACACCAAAAGAGGACCTGCCACTTTCCCAGATAGCTTATTCTAATAATTAAATCTTCAGTATTAACTTTCTCTTGTCTGACTTCAGCATTCTCCTGTAGTTTTCAGTACGCTTCCCTTATCCCTTTAAAGAACTTTTAACTAATTAGTACTCTTTTTTTATGAAGACAGATTTACACAGGCTAAGCTACTGTAATGTTATTTCTGTAACTGCTTCCAATCTTTCTCCCAGGCTACTCAGTGGCTTGTGTTTCAGAAATCCAAGGCCATCAGTGTAAAAGCATAACCTTGGCTCAGACTTCTGGGAAAATAGTTCAGTTGTGACAGAGAGCTGTGAGCAACTCTGCAGAAAAGGGCTGTGCAAGACATGCAAGGGAAAATTACAGACAGGGAGATGATTGTTAATAGTTCAAAGATGCAAGAAAAGCACCAACACAGATACATTAAATCCTGATTAGGGTGGGGAAATACAAATCAGAAAACAGGGAGTGTTAAGATGGAAATTCAGTACCAATAGGGAAGAAGCAAAGACTGACACTTCTGACTGATACCCAATGCTAGCATTCGAATAACTGACTAAATTCTGTTTATTGTGCATGTTAGATAATAAGTGATAATTTTATACTTGCAAGTTGCACAGATTTTCTTTGTTTATTGGCAAAATGCCCAGAGAACTGAAGGAGAAAGGGTTCCAGGAATCAAGTCACCTATCTTATGTTGGAGTTTCACATATTATGCTTTAAGTGTTTAATTTGTCTTCCTAGCTTTCACACTCCTACATTTTTTTTGTTTCCTCTTCCATTTTCTACTGTTCTTTTAAAGTCATTGGTATTGGATCCATTTCCAGTGTCCACCACCACTAATACCAGAAGCACCACAAATTACTTGCCTAATTCTATATCACACATTTCCTTCATTTGGGTATAAATTTCAATAACTGAATTTGATCTAAGAGTTTGAAAACCTTGAACACTATATTTTATAGAAACTCATTTAGCCAGAAACAGGGCACAAGAGAAACCACTTGGATTGCTGAAAACTCACTTTTATATTCTCATATTTCAAGACAGAGGGATGGTTCTCCAGCTTCTTGTATATATGAGGACTGATAAGTCGGGCAATTTCAGGGCGCATGCGGTGCTGAAACACAGAACAGTTTTATCAGTCTTAAGGAAGGAGCAATGTCAATATTCCCTGTCAATATTCTGTTTCTCCACTGTACAGACATGGATGACTTTTCAATAAGAGACAAGAAGGGAACATTTCCCAATCCCTGCTCTCTGCCACCCCATTGCTGACACCACCACCAACTACAGGTGTGGTAGTATCAGAGAATCTTCAAGAAAATCACTTGATAAGGTTGTTGTACAAGAATGCTGGGTTCAGTGCAAATCTAAGAACACTTACAGATAACAAAAACCAGCACTTCACCCTAACTACTACCTGAGCTCTTCCAGGTACTTTTAATACAGGACTGCTGGTGGTAGAAATAACTTCCCCGGGCACCAAGATAGGTGATTATAGAAATTTGGAAGGAATCAACCTGAGAAGAATTGTGCTGTCTTGCTCTGCAAAGTTCTGGAAGTTTCAGTTGCCACAATAAGCCATGTTCTTTGCACCAAAACCTGAGAATCACAGTGCTGTGGACAATATCACTAAACAATTGAAAATATACTGGAACTCTGTGGCAGTTTGACAGCTCCTACTACTCTTCTCAGAAGTTAGATAGTACATTCTTTTCTTTTAGGCTGCTCTTACAGTAGAAATATAAACTTCAGTGTATTACAAACTTAACCTAAATGCAAATGCAATTGAGTTCTTTATGGCTCTTCCTTACTTGGTATTTCAGACAGACAAAGGGAAAATCCACTTTGATCAGACGTTCAAAGAGAGAGACTTCCAGATTGAGGTTCTTGGCCAGGTCATATACATTTGCACTAGGCTGCAACTGAAAGAGAAGGGATAGGAGGACCATGTTTTAGTACTTTTCCTATGTGTTAGTAAGATTTTTCATTTTCTGTGATTGGTCCCCCACTGAAAGGCCAGAGACTGGATTCTTGCAGAAGTGCTAAATATCAAAGCTAGACACAGCCACAATAGAAGCACATGTAAAATTGTATCAGTTAAACTAAAACACCAGTCCCACAGGAGCTCTACTATAAAACTACAGGAGACAGGACCTGTGGTATCTGTGGAAGCTGGGGAGCCACAGGCCTTGGAAACCTTTCACAGTGTTTAGTTAAAAGGTTCTAATTCATTTGCACAGCAGATAGAGACATTAGCCATGACAGTTACCTGCTGGTGATCTCCAATGAGGATGAGGTGCTGGCAAGCTTTACTCAGAGTAGTAATGGTGTGAGCCTCGAGCACCTCTGCTGCCTCTTCTACAATGACAATTCGCGGCTCTATGTTCTGCAAGATCTGTCGGTATTTGGCAGCACCTGAGCAAGGACAGAAGATCAATTTCAGGATATAACTACATTCAGGCAGTAAGACAAGAGTTTTCACAGAGAGGAGTAGGCTCTGTCCCAGAAAAAACTGCAGTTCTTCCCAAAATTCCCCATTTCAACATTCAGCTTTTGAATTTTAGAACAGCACCATACCAGGGATGGCTTCTATATGAAGAGTTATTAAGGAAGGCAGGTGGGGATTTGTTGCCTTACTCTTTGCAGCTGAATATTATTGTTCCCTGGTAGCTAGTTTCACACAGTTATTTTCTGTAAACATAGCTATGTTATTGTAACTGTATCTTATTATTCACATTCCTTTCTCATGGACACAGAACTTTGATGAACATTTCCTTTGACCACTGTAGTTGAGGGAGGAAGAACTGATTTCCTCCAATGAGCAGTGATTTCCAAATGGATATAAAAAATAAAGAAGGTGGGTCTTGTGCCCCCTTCCTTCCTTTCCTCTGAACCTGGACACAGGTGTCTCTGGCTCTTCCTTTTGTGTGTTGCTGTATCAAGGATTAGTCCTATGCCTGCCTTAGTCCTTTCTCAATGCTCTCTTCAGACAAAAGATACACTCAATACATGGTTCTACACACATAAATAAGCTTTAAATTGCCTCTCCAAAGTGACATACTACAATAACCTTGACAATACCATCTCCAGAAGGTGCTGTGGGAATAGCAATAGAGATATTAGCTGTGCCTTATCCAGGCACAAGTGGTGCAGTTCTATTAGAAGACCACTGCTCAAGATGGAGGGAGTGCAAGAGTGCACAGAAACTGCTCATGCCACTAACTGACAACTCTCAGAACAGCCCCATTTGCAAGGGGAGTCAGAGATGAAAAAGGCTCCAGACTAATGCAGAGCCTGATGCAGAGTATGAAACAGCACATGGTACTGATCTTTCAGCAGAAAGGTTCTTTAAACGTGAATCGAAGCAGTGCAATACTGGTTTGCTTCCCAACTGCTCTGCACCTGTAGTTGTCATCCCCACAATTTTGGCCTCCTGGAGAATGCAGAGATCTTCCTGCAGCTTCAGTTCTTTCAGTCGTTCTGCTGCTGCCTGATACTGCTGTTCATGCTGTAGAATCTTCCTTCGAATAAAACCCTGGTAAGTCTGCAGCCAAAGCCTGGGAAGAAAGTGCCATTATCACACACAGAAGGAAAACAGGATGGTGATCACAAGTTCTCAGTGGATTCAGGTCGAAAGTTCCCCCGTGTCTTTTGGGCAACAGATTATGACGATCTGTACTTAGTCCTGAACACGTACAAAAGCAGGGGACATTGCTTCCCATGCAGTACAAGGAAGGTAAGAACAAGCATGTTCAAACAAGGAGCTGAACAGATACAGGCAGAAACATGTGGCTTGACAGTTTGCAATGTGAAAGATCCTAGGAAACGCCTGACAGACCCTGCAAAATAGCTTAGTCACCTGTACAGCCTCCAGCGGGAGCCCAGGTCAAGTTGCCACAGATCCTGAATAGCATCAGCCTCTGACTCTGTCATTGCATTCAGTTTACGGAGCTCATCCTTCATCTTCTGCTTAATTTTCCTCCTCTGGCCCCGAGTTATCTGCAAAAACAAACAAAAAAAAAGCTCCCCAATAAGCAGTTACAGCACAAAGATTGTTTTGTATTAGCATTCCCATGTTATTCTTTACACAGTCATGCTAATGCATGCAGTTACCTCCCACTGCATGGTGTCCTGTAGTGGTTGAGCTGTTCCTTCTTCCTGGTCCTCCAGCTTCATAGCCAACATGGCACTGGCTAGTCCATGAACAGCGCTGTCATCTTCCTCCTTCCTCCTCCAAGGCTTTGCTATCTTTTCATCCTCAATCATTCTCTCAGCTTCAATCAGGTCAGCCATCTCTGCGATCTCCAAAAGCTCCTCTTCTGCTTCACCTTCCCATTCCTCCTCTCTTTCCTGCTGACCATCTGTGACAAGCACCAGTCACATACAGCAAGCCACAGCCACTCTATCAGTGCAGCAGTCAGACCACTATGTGGGAATTAGGGTTAATCTTCTTTCCACTCCCTCACAGTATCACACATCATTCTGTGCCTATGAAGTAGCAGTGTCTCTTTTCTAGCACACATGCACTGCTTAGGTAAACACACTTGTAGAGGATGGGGGGGTTGGTGGGTATCTTTTTGGTGGGGTTTTTTTGTTTGCTTTACCTGGATTTTCAGCCCATATATTCTCTGCAGCATTCTGGGTGAAGACAGATACACCAAGGCCCAGCCACTCCAGAATCATTGAGTGCCGTGAACTACTGTAGTAAAATTCACTGTCATCCTAATACAGGGAAAGTCAAATCAGCCAGGCCTATTGCACTTCGGGGTCTTAGGACGATACCAAGGCAGGACCTTGCAGCAGCAGGCAACTAGGACAAGACCCCCAAGAGACAAGAGACCCTGCAGAGCTAGAAAGACTGAGCAGCCCGAGATCTTCAGAAAGGGCACCCCTCCTCCCCTTCAGTTTAAGAGGCTTTTATTTGGGCACTTGCATTTTTATGCTAATAAAGATCACTTAGAATCTCTGCAGTTTAAAGGAGCAAAATTCCAAGTCCCTGCTTGCCCTGCTTGGTCTAGACTGCTGTCATTTGGCACAGCTTGCTGTTTACTCCCTTACTTTCCTAGTGATGCTAATGATGCCAAAAAGATGTGTGCTGGCAGAACCTCAGACCCATTAGCAGAAAGGATAGTAAGCATGCACTGAGAGTGCTTGACTCAGAAGAAAGGGATCTCTCTCACCAGACCCTTCATCAGGCTGTCCCAGTGCTGGGGTGCAATGTGTGCTTTCAAGTAGCGCTCGTGTAGAACTCCGCGGGTCGTGCACTCCAACTGCTTCGCTCCTTCAAGGAGCTCCTGCTCCACATCTTCCATCTCACTGGTTATCTACTCAAAACAAAGAGAAGGGAGGCAGCATCCCAACCAGAGAAACAAAGGTCAGAAACAGCAGAATAAAAAACTGACAGAAGAATTAAGAGGCCAACTTCAGCATAAAACAAGGTGAAAGAGCAGGTGTGGGGGAGGTTTATCATCTCCTCCAATGCTCAGCAACCCAGTCCCAGCATCTCCAGGGAGGTCTGCACATACATTCCCATAGGCTCTGAAGAGGTGTTCTGGGAAGTCATATCTGAGGGTACACCCCTTCCTCAGCTCCTTCAAGGTGAATCTGCTCAGGACCACACTGCTACTCCTGCCCCCAACACGCACTATTCCATCTCTTTGAAATGAGAATATTCCTGTGAATGAAAGAGAAATATTAGAACTAAAGGGCCAAGCTCAGTTTTCAGCAGTAGGACAAGGGGTAGGGAAAACACCCTTTGACTGCAAATGCTACAGTGGTTTGCTCTGAGTGAAGATTTTTAAACTATATCAGTGGGGCTAGAGTAATTAAAAATAATCAAACCAAAATGCAGGTAATCATGCCATGAGATGAGCAGAGTAACTGTTACAGTATAATTTCTAATTACAGGTTCTAATAACAGGTTGCACAGAGAATTTCTGGATGTACTATCCCTTGAAGTGTTCAAGGCCAGGCTGGACAGAACTTGGAGTAACCTGGTCTAGTGGAAGGTGTCCCTGCCCATGGCAGGTGGGTTGGAACTAGATGATCTTTAAGGTCCTTCCCGCCCAAGCCATTCTATGATTCTACCTGACCTTCCATCCTACTTGCAGGTACTCTTACCTTCTAAGAACTGATCCAGTGCATGGTTAGTGTAGCAGACTATAAGGATGGGACGCTTCTGTAAAGTGCTTTGCCACACATGCTCATTAGTCAAGAGAGCCTGAACAATCTTCAAACCCACGTAAGTCTTCCCTGTAAAAGAAGATGAGAATCAGAAAAGGGTAATCCAGCCTCTATGAATGCCTTGAAACATAGAAATCATCAAAAACAGATTACAAGACATCTTTCTAGGCTGCCAATCAGGTCTGTACCAAGAGAACTGACCCCAGGGGTAACTAGCTTACAAAGTGTACACAAAGCAGCATGACACTGACTTTCTGGTCCATAGTTGAGCAAGACCACGATCTGCAAGAATGTTCTCTTTTGAATACAGCAGACCTGGACACAGGGCTTTCTCTCCCACTGCATTTCCCAGCCCACTCTGATGCTGGTGTCATACATGACATTTGGCTGCACATGAAACATCTATACTAGTAGAATACTAGCACTGGTGCTTGTTGAGTTCAGGTACCATTTAAAACAACTACAGTTAATTTTGTAATGCTTTGTTCACACCGTGGTTCATGGCTGAATGCTACCAATGCTTTAACATGCTGTGAAGACATATAGGAGACCAAGAGAGACCATGTTCTCAAAGGTGATTGTAAACATCTTCACCCCAATATTCAAGCACAGCCAACAGTGCAGTCAATGTCTCCTTGCATCTAGGTGGGCAAAGATCAGACAGAGGTGTTTGAGGATATTGACTGTCTCCACAGCTCACACTAACTGGGCCACTCAAGCATCAGTTAGCCACAGGACTAAAGCTTTGGAGACAGTACACCTGGCTTTCTCTGAAGTTAATCTCCCTAGATGGGGGAATCAAGGAGAACTCCTTAAATTTAAGCAAATATTTCTCACCAGTGCCAGGAGGTCCTTGGATGATAGCCAGCTCCTTGGTGAGTGCGAGATTCAATGCCTGCAACTGAGACTCATCCAGTCTCAAGGTTTCCAGTGAAAGCCATTGACTGGGATCTAGAACATGGACACTTCTCAAGCTATCAGGGCACTTCTCTTTATCTGAAGTCTTCATCGAGGTATCGGGGCACTTCTCTTTGTCTGAAGTCTTCACCAAGGGTGCAAAGTTGTAGGCAGTAGCCTTTGTCAGGTATGCTGGCTCCTTCACCTGTGCATCACATTCCACAATGTACTTCTGGAATGGGATATCTTCTTCCCGCACTTCCTGCAACCCTTCTAACACATGCCGATAGGCCTCAAAGTAGGCAGTTGTCTCTACCATGAGGAAAGAGTCTGAGGGTTGAACCTCTGCCAGCAGTGCCTGGCTCTCTGCATCAAAACACAGCTCCACAATCCCATTGACAAGTTCTGCAGCATTACGATTAGAAACAGTGGCAAAAAGGAATGTTTCAAAGCGATCCTTGGACATGCAGACCAGGGATCCATAGAGCAATCGTTTAGAATTCTGCCACTGTACAAATCTCAATGGTTTTGTGTCAAACTGGACCTTGTACACAATACCAGTTGAGGCACAATGTGGGGCAATAATCCGTGCATCAAAGTAGATCCTGATATCATCAAATTTTTTCTTTCTCAAACTTCTGTCCTGAAAGCTCTGCAAAACCTCCATGATACCTTCCCTTAAAGGCCTTACAAAGTCTTCTCTCAAAAGTCGGAAGTGGGTGTCCAGATAAATGCCAGTGCTTTCATATCTTCCAGAAACAATATTGGGACGTAGAAAGGGTTTCTCATTACGGTGTATCTCATCATATGTTGGATAAATGCTCATGATACGATAGGTTTCTTCTTGACCATCTTGAGGCTGCATGAATGTACAGTTATCAGCCCTCAGTGTGCCTTCACGTCTCTTCTCCTGCAGATGCTGCATGAGCATCTGGACTTTATTGAGATTCTTCTCTGTCTCTTCTGTGATGTCCACACCAGAAGCTCTCAGGGCATTTATGGATGCTGGCAAGACTGTCAAGAGAATGGAGATTTTCTGCACAGAGCTGGCAGGGAAAGTACTGATCAGGTCCTGAAGCAGTGAAATGATGTTGCTGATATGCTCAGGGTACTCATGGCGTACAGCAGGAACTACTTCTGTTACCATGTCAGACACATACTGTGGCAGACAGATCTTGAGAAAGTTGGACTCCTTCACCACTCCAAGAAGCTTTTGGACACTCTGTCTATCCATTCGGGAAGTGCATGCTTTTCGAAGCACCTGGCAAATGAGCTGAACAAAATTGTTTTTCATAGTTGTTTGGGAAAGCAGTTCCTTCAAACCCAAACTGGAAGCAAGTGTGATGACAACTTCTGAGGGGTCTTTCTCGAGGAGATTTTCTAGGAATTTATAGCCAATCCTCCTGGCTTGCCGAGGCTGCTCACTGTGGTGGGCACCACCTGGGGAAGCATTCTGGTAGGAATGAGGATTCTCCCGAGGTTGCATCCTCCGTCTGCTACCTTCATTTTCCCATCTGTTCCTCAGCCCTCTCCCTCTAGCTCCTTCCTGAGTTTGTCCACCTTGATACCTCCTTCCTCTGCCTTTATTTTCTTCCTCATTCCAGGGTCCTCTGGTCCTCTCATGGGTATGTCCAAGATGATACCTTCTTCCTCTAAATGCACTTTCTTGGTTATTCCAGGGTCCTCTGGCCCTCTCATGTGTTTGTCCACCCTGATACCTCGTTCTCCTTCCCTCATTCTCCTGTTCAGTCCAGAATCCTGGGGCTCCACTGTTGGCCTGTTCACCTTGAATTCTTGGTTTAGTCTTACTTGATTGAGGAACCCTTGAAATCCAACCACCAAGTCTCTCCTCTCTTTGTCCAACTGCAAGAGTATAATTACTGGTTTGGGGGCTTTCCCCTGACTGAGGTGCCTGGCCTGCTACATTATTTGTTCTGTTTCTGCCTCTTCCTGAAAATCCAGTGTCCAAATGAAGGGCATGCCCTTAAAAAAAAAACACAAAAAAACCCACTCCTTAGTTATAAATCAACCACATTAACATGCCTCCCAACAAAGATGCATGAGCATATTGATCCAACAGTCAGAATATTATGAGCATTTGACATCAAGTTAAAAAACTACCACTATATTTGCACAAAGACTTTCAAACTGCTGTCTCATTTGTATCCCTTTATCTAAATGCTAAAGAGAGTGTCATGCTTAGAGTTCATGTGAGCTACGAAGATGCTAAAAAACGAAATCATTTTCCACAGAACTGAAAGCAGAATTAAGAAAGGTGAAAGACGAAGTTTCCTGCACAGGACAGCATTTCCTCGGGAGTTAGTCATCATTGGAACGGCAGAGGCAGAAGCATCTCGCTTGGAACTGGCTGCATACAGCACAGTCAAAACATGGAGCTTCTGGGCCAAGTCCAGCCTCTCGGAGCAGCAGGAAGCAGAGCCCATAGAGCTTTGTCAGGCTCCCCACAGCACGCCCAGAGAATCATTAAGTGCTAACAGGACCAATTAGCAAGAGATTATTGCAACACATAAGCGCATCATGGCCCCAAACAGACTCCAAGCGCAAACAAGGAAGCGCTGAAACTCAGCCTTGAGAGAAAATTTCGATGTACGCAGGCAGGGGAGTAGCCGATCCCCCTGTACCAGCAGCACCGCCAGCCCTCCGGCCCCGCGTTCCCCCGGCGACCCTCACCTCTCGCTCCACCTCGGCGGTGCCGGCAGTGAGGCTCCTGCCCCGGGCCCTCCATCGCTCGGCCGGGGACTCCTCCGAGCGCGTTCCAGTTCGCCGGGGAGAGGGCGGCGCTGGGAACCGTGGAGCTCCAGCCCCCGGACACGGGTGATGCTGCGCTGCGCTCCCCGCACAGTCCCGGAACCGCCGGGTCTGCCCCGACACCCTTCCTTAGACACCGCGTCCCTTTCCAGTTCCCGGCAAAGTTTCACTTTCCAGTTCCCCGCAAGTCCCGCCCGGCGGGCAGAGCCCCCCGCCCCGGTACCGCTCGTCACCGGCGGGCAGCGCCCCTGAAAAGGAGCTTCTCCTTCTTTCTCCGACTCCCGGGGGAAGCGAAGGGGAGTGAAGTGCAAGGGAAGCGCAAACGATCGGAAACACAACCCACTCCCCACCACCGCCCGTCCGGCTCCGGCACCGCTGCTTTCGCTTTCCTTTCCCGGCACTGAGGGGCGGAGGCAGCCTCGGCTCTGCCCACCCGCCCGGGCCCGGCGCCCAGCCCGGCCCCTCAGCCCGGCCCCCAGCTCGGCCCGGCCCCTCAGC